>JANJYP010005099.1:0-10946 GCA_024605115.1 Rastrelliger brachysoma | reverse complement strand
TTTTCATTGCTTAACTTTAACATATACTCTTGCCAGCTTGTGAAAAACAATGGTATTTACTGCTTTTTATAAAGAAATACAATTAATATTATGTAGAATTGAGTTGCACCTTTTGGCCTGGCCCTCCACAATATTTTCTGTTTCTTATGTGGCCCCATGGAAAAAATAATTGCCCACCCTGATCTAGGGGATTGTTTCACCTAGTCCTAAAATAGAACTACAAAATTGAAATTGTGCATTTATGGACTGAATGCTTCTGTTTCCCATTAACTTTATTTGCCCCCTGATTTGCTTAACATTAGCTGCCATGCCACAAAGCAAGATAGTTTAGTTATTTACAGACAAAATTTTACATTAACTGTTTCATACCTCTGCTCTGTTCACTGTCTGCATCAGTGAGTGAGGGGGCAGCTTTGTGTTAGTATGAAACTGTCTAGTGTGTTTGGTCAAATGGCTGTGATTGACACACAATCAGTCTAATTTGACCAATGGATCTTCATGTATTGGGGACTGAGATGCGCTCTATTTCAGTACAATGGTACATTGCAAGGGCAGGCAAAAGTTTAATACTTTAGGAAAAAGTCAAGGGGATGAAATCACCTTTTTGTAAAAGTGGGGGTGCTGCAACACCCCCATCCCCCACAGGTTCTGCAGAACCACCGTGTAGAGGGGAATTACTCAAATTCTGAGTGGAGGATATGAGAGGGGTCTTTGATGACTCTGCCTGCTAACCGAAATGACTGCTTGGCGTGGATATGTGCAGGAGATCTGGATGGCCGGTGACCTTAGAGACACTGACGCAGCTAACTAAACGCTGCTGACACCTTCGTAGAGGTCCAGGCTCACCTGTCCTCCGGGGTCCACAGGGGACAAGATGATGTAGTTGTCTCCATTGGACGATGTAACCCGGGTTCCTTTGAGCGTGGTGGTGTGTGGGTGGCAGTGGTCTAGGTCCTGGTCCTCCGGGTCCCGGTCCTCCAGGTCCTGGTTCTCCTCCCTCCGGTCCCTCCAAAGAGAACCCAGAGCCCCCAAACTGGACCGGACCCCCGACCCCTGACCCCGTCTGTGGCGGCCATGTTTGCTGTGGGCGGGGTGAGGCAGCAGCTTCCTGCCTGTTGCCTAGGAGACAGAGAGGATTCAGCGTTAAGGTGCCAGATTAGTCCACGGTGACCTGACACACACCTGGGCAGTTACTGCAGTGAGACTTACCTGTGTCTGTGGGCGGGGCAAAGCATCACAACCGGACCTCATCTCAGGGAGACCTCTCCACACCACCAAGACTATCTGGGAGGGACAGCTCCTGAGAGACAGACAGGTAGAGAGACAGGTAGAGAGAGACAGGTAGGGAGAGAGTTATTGTACCTCAATAGCTGCTTGATGTTTCGTTCTTTCTCCGCTTTTAAGAGAAACCTAAAAGCAAATCTATTGTCTATCTCTATCTAACTGGGCCTAGATACATGACACATGTACTGGTATGACTCTATGTTAGATTGTATGTAGTGTATGCTAGATTGTATGTAGTGTATGTTAGATTGTGTGTAGTGTATGTTAGATCGTGTGTAGTGCACGTTAGATTGTGTGCAGTGCTTGTAAGATTGTGGATTGTGTAGTGTATGTTAGACTGAATCGTAATGTTGAATGTTTACGTATCTGGTACCATAGTGTAAACTGCACTATTTTTTCATGACCTTAGGACTCCCTTCCAAAAAGATTCAATAGCTTATTTCGGGGGCCCTTTCATACCTGCCAAACGGTCATCACAGATGTTTAAATTGTTTGTATTGTATATGTATATTCTGGAAATGTATGAATAAACGTGAAACTTGAAAAATGGTAATTGTCATCTTTAACTTTGTTTACCTTTCTCTTCTTCCACTAACTATAACACCAGTGTTCACTGAAGATTTCCAGACAACAATTATATCGAATGCAACTAGACTAAGAAGAAGAAGACGTTTCACCTCTTATCCAAGTGGCCTCAGTTTGTAATGCATCGGTCTGACTAGTCCTCACTAGTCTGACACACACACACACACACACACACACACACACACACACACACACACACACACACACACACACACACACACACACACACACACACACACACACACACACACACACACTCACACACACACACACACACACTCACAGACACACACTCTGACACTCATACCAACACACAGGTCCTGTTGCTCTGCACCTAAATACCTAAATGGTGCCATCTGGTGGATAAAATAGAAACTACAGTTCAGCTGCAGCCAGAAGCTGATCTACACCTGTCACCTTCAGTTACCTTCAGTTATTTTGTGTGTGTGTGTGTGTGTGTGTGTGTGTGTGTGTNGTGTGTGTGTGTGTGTGTGTATGGTGGGGGGTAGAGGCAGGGGGGAAGTTACCTGATGGCATGGGCCAAGTCAACACATTTCCAGGTTTCCACAGGAAGTCCATTCAACTGCAGGACGGAGTCTCCCTGATGTAGACCAGACTGCTGCGCTGGACCCCCTACACACAAGGGATAGGNGGTCCACAGCCTGGACTCGGACCGGACAGTCGGAGCAGATTGTGAATCCAAAACCATCTGTTCCTCTAACGATGCTCACCTGCAGACACATGACATAATCACACTAGGTGTTGCACAGGCTAGTCGTCAAGTCGACTTTACTGCTCCACATTGACGTTTTGAGCTTGACGTCGACTAGTCGCTGATCATGTGGCAGTACAGTATAACATAGATGTATCAGATCATGGGCGGCACTTAACAGAGGCTAGGGGAGGCAAATCTTATGCTGGAAAACTGTGGAAATCATGTATAATAACATGCACACATTATATGTGTGTGGTTGCAAAATTATCGCTGTAGCTGTGATCCATTCTGATGAGTTGGGAGTGAGAATGTGTTGCCATGGTGATAGTCAGCTTCAGGGTGATTATGAGTAGGCTAAAAAAAATAGCAAATCAACCACTGCTAGTCCCTTTGGCACGTTTTTGAAATGTAGGCTAGTCTCATCTTCAACAACATGGATATACAATCTAAAATGACATGGAAGTATTTCAGAAGTGGCCAGGCTAAGTTGTGCAAACGTTATCTGACTGTCGCAGCTACCAGTCGCATGCTGAGCGAGAGGATCTTTTCTCTGGCTGCGTCATGCATCAGTGGGTGAGTCTTCATCCAGCCCACATCGATGCACTTGTGTTTTACATGCAAACTACAAGAAAAAACAAAAACTGTAACTGAGCAGGACTGTGAGCTCACAGGCCCTGGCTGTGTGTTTGTTTCCTCCCTAATTTCTTAATTGACACATAAGTTTTTTTTGCACTTATATGGGAGATGAAGCCGAAGGTGTAACAGCTGATTTACAGCTTGTTGTTTGCAAGCGCTGTTCTGCATAATGTCTGTGTATAAGCTGTCTGTTGTCAATGAATACACACTGTTGCAAAGCATTCTCTCCTCCCCTGAGTTTTTTTATGATGGAAAAATATCAATGATGTCATCAGTGACTAGTCTAGACTCGACTTTTATCACATTAGAGTCGACTTTAAAAAAATCTGAAGTCATGCAACCCCTATATCACACCATCACGTCACTGATTGGTCTGTAACAGGTCATGTCAGTCCGTCAGAATTTAATGCAACACTAGATAGTATTTCAACCATCATATTATATTTCAAAGACCCTTGTGATGGTAGATCTTATTACAATAAGTGTAATGACATGTCTGTTTTAATCTAACGGGCTCTGTATTGCCTTTGCTGGCACAATGTGACTTTGGATTTCGGGTAGGAACACATGCATAAAGCTACAAATGCGACTGCTGCTTTATGGCATACGTCACTCCCCGCTCCCCTCTTTCCCCTAACCTGGACGCTATTTAGCCCAGCTAGCATTTGTATGCCAGCTGGATATCTGTGTGCACATTAATATCAGAGGAGATAAAAAAAGGAAAAGAGAGAGTGACAAAGTAAGAGGACGAGGATCAGTATTGACCTGGCGTTCACTCGAAGGAGGATAGGAGGATAAGGGTTAACTGACAATTTAAATGAAACAACTGTTTAACTTTTGAAACGCTGGATGATTTAATCCTTTCATGCATGAATCATGATAACCTCTGTCAGGATGGCTTTCCTACTTTTTTTAGATTTATCTTTAGGCATGAAAGAAAGTATTGTCTTTTTCATCAAATGACATTACATTACACTATAATGAGATAAATTAGCTGGTTTAACAACCATAACAGTGAGTGCAGGTGCAGGTGCAGTGGTAGTGTATGTGATGATGCAGTAGTGTCACTATGGTGTCTGAATATAACTATGCATCAAAGTCCATGAAGTGACCAGTGAAAGGGTAAATGAAAGGGTTAAACAGAAGGATATTTTCTTAAATGTTTAATGTTGCTGTTGAACTGTTGTTGCCCCTGCAGCCAGTGGGGGCGCTTCACAGTGCCTCTCACAGTGTCTGGGTCTGTCAGAGTGTGGTCTCTGTGCTGTTTCCATGACTCTGTAAACACTGAGGGAAAGGTCGGCTCGTCCTCAGACATCTCTCTGCACAAAGGATGTTTAATGTCCCCAAGTCCAGACTGACAGGCTGATATTAAACCTGCTTCAGGGGGTGGGGGTGGGGGTGGAGGGGTTAGACCTGCAGCTGTTTTTCAGAGGATTCTGAGAACCTCCAGGACTCAGAGGACCATTCAGCACTGACACAGACTCACTGTGGGACTACATTTCCCATGATGCACCTAGATACAGTTTTTTACTAACACGTCCCAGAAGATAAACATAAAACTCTGTTNACACACACACACACACACACACACACACACACACACACACACACACACACACACACACACACACACACACACACACAGGAAGCTGCGGGGGTTTTGCCGGGAAATGAAAAGCAGCCAGCACTGACATCACTCTATGCAGCCAATCACACGAGCCACTTGTTTCCTGCTGTTTTGTTTCCAGATGTTTTTTTCAGTTCAGATTTAAAAATAATTAAAATCAACTTTATGACATGAACTCATCAATGCTCACATAAAACTCCATTAACAGGTGTTACACAATCACAAACACTAAAGGTTCTGTGTCAGAGCACCAACTCTGACCTGTAACAATCAATCATCTGAACATTGAATCAATAATTGATATATATCCATCCATCATATATCCATCAACCCTAACCCTCATTTATCAGACATCAGATTGACCTGATTGTCATTCTGCTTCAACAACTTATTTGTCCCCAATGGGGCAATTCATTTGCAGGAGCGAGGAGCATAAAACAACAAACAAACAGACAGATGAAACAACACAGATAAAAAAAAACACTCAAGTGAACAATGCACATAAACGCAGAAGTTCACAGTCTAGCAACAACAGTAACTGTGCTGTTACTAGACCAAGATGGCTAAAATGCTGTGTTAAATAAGCGCACTGTGCATTAAGCTACCTCTTCCTCTGAGAACTGAGCAAAGAGAAATGGTTTATATCTGTGAGCTTTGATTGGAAGAAATCGGTTTCATTTGATGAGACTGACTCTGTGATCAGTGACTCAGATTTGCCAACTCATCACATTTCACTCTGTCTTTATCAAACAAGCAACCAGTCAGTCAACCAACCAATCATTCAAATCAGACCCACAGACCTGAGGCAGGTTCTGTCCGATGCAGTCTCGACACAGACGATGAATGGTATGCATGGCGGAGGTAGAACCAGGACCTGGTCTGACCCTGCTGCAGATTCACAGAACCAGAACTGAGCCAGGTCCAAACATATGAAATCAGAACTGATCCAGAACCGCTCCAGGGTGAGGGTTATCCAGCATGTTGGAGGTTCAGCAGAATACTGAGAGTGTGAGANTGTGTGTGTGTGTGTGTGTGTGTGTGTGTGTGTGTGTGTGTGTGTGTGTGTGTGTGTGTGTGTGTGTGGGAACGAACAGACAGAATAATAGCAGGAAACACACACACACAGAAAACACTGGATGTATCCCTGCGATAAGACACACACTTCCTGAACACACACACACACGCACACACCCTCCCCCGTGTGAACGCTCTCATTCAGGATCGACTGTAAACAAACCTGTTGTAATAAATCAGACGTCCTTCAATCCAACACTGGAGCCTACATTTCCCACAGTGCACTTGGAGAGTGTTTTACTGGAGCCTCTCAGCATGTTAATGAAACACAAACTTCTGATGATAGCAATGAGTGCCTGTAGGTTAACAGAAGCCTTCAGTGAGATCCTGGATGCAGTGTATGGGCTGAGACAGGTTCCATCTCCTGAAACTGAATCTGAATCAGTTATATTAGAATTTGAATTGCTAAACTAGAATAATTGCATTGATGACATCAGAATGACATTATTTGAAACTGCATTGTTTAATTGACGCTGGTGACGTTTTTCCACAATCTTCATATCAAACTTGACGCTACATGTTCTAACTATATAACACACTGAGGAGTACAGTCACATAGAGACATTAATAACAGTTTCATAACAAATGTCTTTCCTTCTATTTCTGGTCAATACAGTCTGTGGATCGAGGCAAGCACTTATTCCTACGTGCTCAAAAATGCAGAAGAGAAGTCCTGTGTATCTTCCTTCATTTCTGATTTCTGTTACAGTACATTGAATTTTAATTGAGAGAACTGAATGATCCTAAAGATTTAAATATTGACTTTGATATGAGTGTCATGTTATGTGTTATGTATGTGAATTTATGTGTATATATACATATTTGTTTTGTCTGTTTCTTGTAGTGGGTATTTTTATTGTGGTTTGTAAATTAGAAAACTGCATGGGCGTCTCAGAAAAAAAACTACAACTCCCACCACTGGACTACAACTCCCACCTGGTCACCACAGGTGTGATAAATTGCTGCTCATTGCCCTGATTTGCCTGGGCACGCTTGAGTTGGTGACTGCACTGATTTGTTTGTATGCCCTGACGATGGCCGGGTGCTTAAGGATGCAGATAGTTTACTTTGATACGTTCATTATTTGTCTAGCACCTTTATTGTGAGTGCAGTGTAACTTCTTCATACTTGGACTTCAGTTACAAACTAATAAATTCAATTTCAAATTATGTGATTCAAGTTGAGTTTTTCAGTTCAATTATTTGGGTTTATTTAGTAATTCAAATACAAATCATTCAAATTCAGTTTCTGGTGCCACATATTTCAGCCCATAGAATTTCAGCCTGCAGTAGTAGGGGCATCTTGTCTTTCTGAGCGCTCACACATTTAAACTGGTTATTTGAACTCAGGTCTAGGTAAAGATTAGACTTCTGCCATGTGAATGCCTTCAGTGGTATAGCAGTCTAAACGTGTGTTGTATGTGTGTCATGTGAACAGCAGAAGCAGCTTCACTCTATAATTCATCATATGTGAATCTTTGATGAATCTAAAGAAAAGGAGAAAAACATAAACCAACAGTGTGTGTTGGGGGGCTGATGGTGTGAGCATTGAACAACAAATATTATCCTTGATTATCAAAGCAATCATCTACAAATCACATTTAACAAGGTGTAAATATACAGCAGCGTGGACAACAGTTTAACCAGTGACAAACATAGATCAATGCCTGTGCCTCTATAAAATCAGTTATAAAAAGTGTAATGTCAGGACAAGTAACAACAAACAAACGTCCCAAGTGAAGTCCAACATTAAAACCAACAAGTCTTTAGTCAGGTTAAGATACTAACAGTTAGATTCAAGAAAGGAGAGTCCATATTTGCAAAGTTAAGTCCAGACCATAGACTGTATATTAATGGGCGTAATAGCTGTGATGTTACCATTGGTTTGTGGACTGCTGCTTTGAATCCAGTAGTTTCAGAAATGGGATGCACCATCTTGAGAATTACTATATAATGTTTCTGTTAACTATGGATTCGGAAGATGACATTTGATTGGGTACGTGGTCACATGACATGACAGACAGCGCAGCAGAGAGAAAGAGAAGAGATGACTAGCTAGCTAGTATTTCAGGTTCAGGCCAAATGACGATGGAGAGCCGGGTAATGTCAATAACGTTTTGTAAAATGTTAGCATGACGACGGTGACAGCAATAGTGTAGAAATGTTTGCTATTTCTGAACGGTATGACCGCAAGTCGACATTTTGGCAACTACCTCTGAGCTCTACTAAGTGATTTTTAATTAGTCACGGTATTGTATCTTGGATGTATATTGCACCAAATTACACTACAAGATCCATATTAATCACCGGAGACCTTGTTTCAGCTAGGCTGTTTATTAGGGCTGTCAGTGTTATCGCATTAATCCCAATGAGATCAAAGCAAATCATAATTGCGAATAATATTTTTTTATGAGTTCCCAAGCCTTTTGTCCCTTCCATTGACCCATAGCCACCTCTGCTAACTGCCTGCAATAGCCTAAACGAACCACGGGGATGAGTGTTACTGGACTTATGAGCAGCTTAATTAACTTAAAAAAAACTTCTCAATGATTCAGTTGACAAGCCAAAAGTAAAATGCAACCTGTGTGAAGCACATCAAGTTTGAATTACACCTCCACTCTAAACACCCAGAGGCAGAGCCGAGGTAGAGCTCAGCCCCAGTCAAGTGAGCCTCATCTCCGCCAGAGTGTGGGGGGATCGCTGCAGACCAGTGGATGAAACTAAGGATGTGTGTTGTTCAATGTCACCATTTAGTACCAGCTCGGCTCACTTGGAACCAGAGCAGAGGAGGTACTAAAAATAGTGCCTGCTAGGAGGCACTGTGCTGATGGAAACACTACACAAACCGAGTACAGTCGAGTTGAGTTGAGTAGGGCTAAGAGGAGCCGGTGGAAAAGGGCTAATAGACATTCTGGTCTCCATTGTTGCTAATGTAACAGACGCCAGCTGGTAGCTGTGTGGTGTAATGTTGAAGCTTCCCTCCCGATATTTCAAGAGCGCCCTCAGTCGGTCGGCTGTNTGAAGCTTCCCTCCCGATATTTCAAGAGCGCCCTCAGTCGGTGGGCTGTGAGCTCGGGCTTTTAGCTGACTGGCTAGGGTGTTCGTCTCCCGTCCCGGAGTTGCCCAACTGTAGAACTCAGCATGTGAAATCTACCCTGAACACTGCAGACTCTGGGGGGTGCTAACAGGACTTAAACTTCATCTATTTAATAGCATTATATTAATCTTGGATTCATTCATTAGTGTTGTTGGTTATTTTTGTGTGCTGTGACGCTAGTCGTGGACTCACCGTCAGTTGCTGCGTGCTGCTGCGGTCTCCTGCTGCTGGTCTGTGGGTGGCGCTGGTGTGCAACGTGGAGACGCAGCTGCTGTATTTGGCGTTGGGGGAGTTGAAGGTCGAGGAGCGGCTGGTGGTCAGACTGTGGTTCGTGAAGTCACTAGTGGTGGATTTTACAGCGGTGGTCAAGGTGCTGTTGGTGCAGTTCAGGTCGGTCTCTGGTGTAGAGTCCGGAGTCCTCCTGAGGTCTGCAGCAAGTAAATAACCACCGTCATCATCGTCAGTACCTGCTGCGTCATCCCACGACCAGGCGGTGTTCTTCCAGAACATCCTGACTGTCTTCAGACCACAACCAGAACCAGAGAGCCAAACTGTCCCCAGTGTCTGCAGTTCAACAGTGTGTCCATGAACGGTCTACTCGCAGGTCTGACACCTCACTGATCAATAACAGCTGTTCAAAAGTTTGATTTCCAATCAAAAAAAGATCGTCACTGGATATTTAAATTTTATTTTGATGGGCTCACATCCCTCTGCTGAAACACTGAGTAATAAATACTCGCATGGTAGTTTATTACTTTTAAAGAGTTTGTCAAACAAAAACACTGAATAAGTACTTGAGTATTATTAGTAGCACTGAAGTACAGCTGCAGGAACTTATAGAAGTAAAAGTAAAAAAATGACATCAGTTAACTTTATTTTCATTTAAATTAAATAATTAATTTTACAGTTGATGAGATGTATGATGTATAGATTATATGATACATTTGTTTACATTTATCTTTTATATTAATTTGCTCCAGTAAGGAAAGTTGTTCCTGTGCAATAATAAAGTCAAATATTAATATTTTATTTTCTAACTGAAGTTAATGTGTAACAGAAAACAAACTCATCTCAGGTCCTGATGTCCTCAGGGGAAGATTCAGTCCTCAGAGTCCCTGCTCACTGGACACATGGACGAAGGACAACTACTGCAGATACTACTGATGGTACTACAACTGATACTACTGACAGTACTATTGATACTGCAAGTTAAATTCTGCTTCTTCTTCTTCCCTCTTCTTGCTTCTCTTCTTCTCAACACTCAGTCGGACAAACGAGTGTCACATCTCAGTATGATGTCATAGAGGAGGGAGGGGCTAGTGTGTATGTGTGTGTGTGTGTGTGCCAGGCGTAGATAGATAGGCCGAGGTATTGTGAGGGTCACATGGTTGGCGTGCAGCTTCTCGTTGCCATGGTAACGGTGTGGACCCCCGGGGAGAGAGAGGGAGAGAGAGGAGTCACTTTAAATATATATATGACTGCTCGCTCGCCCCTCTCTGCCATCACACTCTAAAAATAGGCAAACATGTTACATACATGTTTAATGTGTGTGTCCTGAGGGATCTGTCACAGCTAATGAAGCTAACATGTTAGCCTGGTCCTTCATTTAAAGCCTACACACACACACCCACACACACATACACAAAAACACACACACACGCTGTGTGTGTGTACAAATGCTTTTTTCAGTTTATCACTGAGTTTTAATAACTATTAGAGGAATTGATTTTTTTTCTGCTGTTAAGGATGATTTCATATTAAAAACAAAAAAGGTGTGTTCCAAGTCAAAGAAGGTATGTCCCAACTCAAAAAAGGTGTGTCCCAACTCAAAAAAGGTGTGCCCGAAGTCCTAAAGTTATGTCCCAAGTCAAAAAAGGTGTGTCCCAAATCAAAGAAGGCGTGCTCCAGTTAAAAAAAGATATGCTCCAA
>JANJYP010005098.1:0-10180 GCA_024605115.1 Rastrelliger brachysoma | reverse complement strand
TTTTTTTTTTTGTACATGTGCTTAAATTAGGTTGTAAGCATGTGAGTAACCTCCCTGGAGGAACGCTGCTTTTTTAACTCAGCCCCTGGGGTGCTACATTTTTTGTAGCGACCCCTACTCTACCTATGCTCTCCCTGTGGCCGCGTTCTATCCTTTGGTTGTAGAAGGTGATTGTGGGGAGTGGAGGGAGGGGCTTTGGTTACTCTAGGGAGGTGCAGGTGAAGCCTGAAGGCTGCTGCGTCAGCGTGGTTGTGTGGGTTCTTGTGACATTTCCTCATGTGCTTGGTTCTAAATTTATGACTCAGTGTTTTACAGTATCACTTTGTATTATGTGTATACGTGCAGTTAGAAAAGTTATAATAGAGACTTGTTGTACAGGGGGGTGATGACTGCTGGCACTGATGATTCCTGGAGTGCATTTCCTTCTTTCATCATTGCACTAATAAAAACAGGAATCGCAGCTTACTTCATAACCCGTGAATTTAATCAAAGGGGGGTGGCTTTCGTTGCTCCGATTGTAGCCCATGAGTATTTATGTTGCTCTTTAAAAGCGGATGAGCCATTGTGTTGTAAATTGTAAACCCCGCCAATGAAAAAAGGGGATGCGCCTGTAGTCGTTTTCTCTNGTTGTAAATTGTAAACCCCGCCAATGAAAAAAGGGGATGCGCTTGTAGTCGTTTTCTCTTTTTCGCTTTGCCAAGGAAAAAAAAAGCTTGAGAATAGAGTCAGCAGAGAGAGCTTGTAGAATCACAGCGGGGTTTGAAAGGCGACGATCCATTCCCGTGTACGATGAAAAAAAAAAAAGGTTGAATTGACTCAATGTGACCAGTTACACCTGATTTTATTTACCCAGCAACCTTGTGATGGTTGCAGTTCTTGCAAGCAATATTTAACCCTTAATACTGTTCATATTCTGACCTGGCTTAAGTATAATAATTGGTACCAAATTCATGTTTTCCTTTGGTTTGACACACTATATTAACCTCCTGCATCTTCATATGGAGGCATTGCATTTTGGGTTTGATGGAACATATACTTCATCCTGCTCACTTTGACTTAATGCTAATATCTTGGTGCTAGATACCAGAGGACACCTTCAGAGGCCTTTTAAAGTCATGATGGGGACCTACACATTTTTAAGATGGTTTTAATGTTTTGGCTGTATATACAGTATCAGGGGCTCTGTAACTGTAAGGGAACCCCTTTCTCATTCCACATTGATATGTAGTGAATATATAAAATATAGTGGTGTAGTGGTTAGCACTGTCCCCCAACAGCAAAAGAACTTCAAACTTCATTATGGTGGCTTAATGGGTTCTCTCCAGGTACTCCAAAAACATGCAGCTTAGGTTAAGAGGTGACTCTAAATTGGTTGTTGGTGTGAATGGTGTGAATGTGAGAGTATAAGCAGTATGTAAAATGAATGAGTGAATATATTAAAGTATTAAAGCTTACTTCACCTTATACGTTTCTACTGACACCAGTTCATGTTGCTAGGCTGCACTATAGCTGTCGTGTATAAAATGAAAATTGAGGAAGTATCAGACCTGACGGGAGGTGGAATAAAACATTTGAAATGATTTAATTACCTGGCAGGTAACTCATTTCAAACTGTGTGTGAGTGTGTTTTAATGTGTGCCTCTGGGGTGTGTGTGTGTGTGTGTGTGTGTGTGTGTGTGTGTGTGTGTGTGTGTGTGTGTGTGTGTGTGTGTGTGTGTGTGTGTGTGTGTGTTCTGCTCAGTGGTGTGGAGCCTCCCCATATCTGCTACTTTATTTAGCAGTTGGGTGTGTGTGTGTGTAAAACTGACAGCAACTAGTTTCTCACAGTCTCATCATCCAAGGTATCCTCCTCATGAGAGGTAGAAAGTGGTAATGGGAATAGGAATAGGAAAAGGTGCTAAACACACACACACACACACACACACACACACACACACACACACACACACACACACACACACACAGGACTGATACTAGGCATGTGCACATACAACTTCATCCTAATATGTGTGTTCATATTAAAGTACATCTACACTTTACTCTTCCTTACACACTCCTGTAAACACACACACACACACACACACACACACACACACACACACACAGACTCGACTGATAGCAGGCACATGAGCACCTACAAGTACATTTACTCAGCTTTCCTCTTTCTTGCACACTCCCATAGACACACATACACAAACATACACAGAAACACACTTGCACACACATTTGCAACCAGGACCGTCCCTTAGGATCCAATCAATAGTCAGTCTAGCTGCCTCCTACATTGCACTGATGATGACAGCTTGTCCTTGGCAGCTCTCATGGTCTCTATTTCACACACATGCACAAACACATTTGCAAACACACACACACACACACACACACGTACCTCACGTTACTTGCTGTAATTGACTCCAACTTGTCAAACATCTGCGACTTTGTCTCAGTGAATCCGGCTTCAAATGGGGAATATGTAACGTTTTAATAATAAGTACACACTAGTCACGACTCCTCCTCTGTCATTACACCCGAGAGACAGAGAGAGGGAGAGAGAGAGAGAGAGAGAGCTGGCACATCCCTCCCTATTCTTTTCACGCCTCATTTCTCTCTCTTTTTCGGCCTCTCTCTGCCCTTCTCTCCCTCCACATTTGCACCTGGCATTAAAAAAACTCGGCCTGCATCTATGATGTTATCTAGATAATGGTACGGCTCTTGCTTTTTTTTTTTTTCCACTGTTACACCTTACTATTAATTTACCGTAGACCTGCTATTAATTTTGTCACATTGTGATTGAGGATGTAGAAATGGTGCAGGTAGGCAGGGCCCGTTGCCAAAGCCTAGAAGTGATGAGGTGCAGGAAGTTGTAGATTCTCACCAGGTCCTGCACACTTGTAAGGATTGCATTTACGCATGGCTGACTTTTAACCCAGATCCCATCACTGTCCGAGGCAGACGGTTTCCAGATGAGGCCAGGGTGATAGGATCATATGCCGTTTGCATTGCGTGGTGTACTGGTACACCTCACATTTAAATTACTGTAGATGATATCTTCTCAGACTGCATACCTCAATCTCTTCATCTCCCAATTTTTTATTTTATTTTATTTTTTTTGCAGATGTTTCTTGCATTTGTCAAGGAGGAGAGAACTTTATGAACTTTACCGGTTCACCTCTTACCTGCAACTTCATTGTCCAGTGTTACAATTATTACTAATGCACTACGACAAACATGTATGTACTGAAACACATCTGTAGACAAATGAAACTACAAAAACTCTTATGAAGGCTACATTAGTACCTCTAGCGGCCACTAAGCACTGCAGCTCATGTCTCCCAAACATTTGTATGTTATTCTGATTAGATAAGGCTACTGTCAGGTGGAAACCTTCTATCTCCAGCCCACATATTTAGTTTTGTGCATACTTGCTTTCTGACAGTTGCCATAATCATCAGTTATCAAGAGAATATATATGTATGTGTGTGTCTGTGTGTGTATATATATTGCATTATACTTATATTTAAATATATATATACGTGTGTGTGTGTGTACTGTTTCATACACTCTGTCCTGTATATACTGTACTATATGTTATCTAATTACTGCTTAAAACACTTAGATGCAGTTTTGTTGCTCTGTCCTTGTGACATGTGCAATGACAATAAAGTTGCATCTAAACTAATCTACCCAGTTTATGCATTGTAAACATAGCTGGATCTACCATCAGGCAAGTACAATCTGGGCAGATAACCAGGGGCACTTCAGCAAAAAGGGCCCCTTTTTTTATAAATATGACAAAAGGCTATAGTCGCTGTCACTCTCAGAAAACTAGTATGTTTCACAAACAAAATATGAGTAATAAAGTACGAGTTAAAATCTGGAGTTATGAGGTTTGTACCAGACAGCAGCGTTATGTAATCATTACAAAATAAAAGTTGTTTGGGGGAGCTTTAGTGCCCAGAGGTTCCTTGGGTTACTAATGCAGCCTTGAATATAAAACATCCATCACAGTTTAGAGACCAACTATGTGACTCAACTTTGACCTTTGACCTTATTATGTGCACGTTAAACAACATTTCTAATATGCTCAGTTTTGCCTCCAAAATAAAGTACCTGGATGTTGCAATAATGTTGCTGTGTTTCTAGAAATAGAGCAGTCTAACATCATAACTGATAGAAACAATGTCTTAAAAGCTGTAATAAAGCAGAGGTAGCTACAGCAGGACTGAAATAACTACAGGAAGCATCAAATACACCTGCACCTTTCCAGCTATATGACTGCTCAATAATGTTTGCAGTTTAAAAAAAGGGTCTATTCTGAGCACAGCTTATAGTTATATAAAATAAAAAGTAAAGGATGAGTAAACAGCATTAAAAGAATAGTAAATATAACAGTGTGTATTATGCATTCCACGTGGCTCCTCTGTTTTTTTTCTCTCTCTCTCTCTCCACCTCTCCATATCTCTCCGTCGCTGTCAGCTTGACTGACTTTGTTCCTTTGTGGAGATGTCGTTCTTCTCGCTATTCGTCCCTCCGTCTTTTTTTTTTTTTTTGCTTTACCCGGCAGCATTAGTGCGACACACAGATGATAAAGGGAGAGAAATGATCCACTTCCTCTGCCGCCGCAGCCTGATTCATTCCTGCTCGGTCGATATCGAAGTACGGCAAGTTCCACACACATTCTAACTTTGTTCCTCCTCCCTTCCTCCTCTTTCCCTCCTCCTCTTGTTATGTCCATAGGTTCATACCAGGTGTGTGTGTAAGAGTGAGACACACACACACATATTGTACACCAAAGCTTTCCCATAGGAGAGCCACACAGAACCCAATTAGTGTTTCTCTGCACCTCTAAACTCAAACATTTTTGCTTGATAGTCCACTGTCATTCCTCTTGTTTTGATATCTGTAACATAAAAGTAAGCAGCCGGGGCCAGTTTGGGGTTTTTTAATGAGCTCTGTGTTTTGGAGATTTATGTCGTTGGTGGTGTTTCAGCTCTCTGCAGGATTTCAACTTCTACTACCACTACTTCTGAGCGAGCGCTGCCATTGCATCATGTCACAGTCAGCAGGTTGTTCTAGTATGAGAGACTTTTCCCAGTCATCTGAATGAGATCAGATTTGTGCTTTAGGCAGTCACTATGCTATGCTATACAGTCAGGGGTATTCAATTAAAATTCACAGAGGTCCAATTTTTATGACAATTTTTTCAAGTTAAGATCCAGAATATCATAATGTCTGTGTTATTTTCAGTACCTTGAATCTATGTCCATCCATGTCTGTAAGTGTAATTCTAGAATATGGCAACGACATTTATTGGTATTTACACTCAGCTTGTTCGACAGACAGTCCAGTCTCTCCTCTTTTCTCCATGTGTACAGTGTGTGTACTTTTACAGCTGGAGAAGATGTGCCCATTAAAACATAACTTCTCAGATAAAATTTAACAATCATCATCATTTCATCAGGAACAATTCTAGGTCTGGACCAAGACTGTGGTGTGCCTATTAGTGACCTCTGCTATACAGTATATGTGATCTCATAGATATTCTTAGATATTCTGGGTTCCATTGTTTAGAAGAAGTCAACAATGGGTCACACTGGCTCAGAATCACGTCACTTCTATTGAAAGCCCAATGCTGAGTCTTAAGAATCCATGTTTGCTTTTGATTTTTCAAAATCAAGCATATAAATTCATCGTCTATGTTTCTGTAACACAAAATATGTTTCATGAATCACAGTCAAGGGCGTATTGAAATTTGCTCGTCTTTTGAAGATGGCTCTAAGGTCCGTCGTCACATATTTTACAGGAGACCCAGCATTTCTCTCTCCTTGTCCGCCGCAGGTCAGCTGTTAACCTGCCATGAGTTAAAGGGAAGCGTCTTTCCTGATAGATGGACACCGCTCTCAGATGAGCTCGGGGGGGTTTCTGGCTTACAGACGTCTGATTAAGAGTTTCTGCTCCTCTGGGGAGGTTGTTGGCCAAGGTCTCCCGTCGCAAAAGGAGCGTCACCACCGCAGCCGTTTATCACCTCGGGCGACAGGACTCCGATTCGCTGTTGTGGCTGCCAGTTGTCCCATGCCCATTCATCAAAGCGACAAATTGCTCAAGGGGGGGCGGGGCTATCCATCACCATGAGGTGCCCCATAGGATGATATGGGACCCGTCAAGCTCTGCTTGATATTAGCCATGAATCAGGGTTGTTACTCTCGCCAAAATGACTCTACTATGAGGATGGATTTATCATAATATTTTGCAAGGGAAAGTTTTAGGACTGTATTAAATTTAATGGTTTCAGTTTGACATAATAAATAGTTTGTATTGTTGCTCAAGTAGTGATTTACAGCAGTTTCATTATCAAGTAAAAGCCATACATCACAACATCACCTAGAGAGTGACTGACAGGGAGGGGAGAGGGTTGGGTCAGGTTTATACTGTCTTTTGTTCTATTGCACAAATGTGTGAGCTTGTATTCAAGCAATTATTTAACCTTGTAATGCCAAGTGAGTCATAGTTGATACATGGGTTTCAGGGAGCTTTACATCATATATAAGATCAGATACTTAGTTTATTTTTGGCAGGTCATTTAAAAACTTACCAATGTATCAAATATGATACAAAATAAATTATTATTATTATTATTATGGCCCAATAAACACTCCAGTTTTAAAGAATTAGAATGTTCTAATAATGATTTGATGGTTCAGACTTTACAGGGTTAATATCAGCTGATATACAGGAGGACATACAGTATGAACTGCACAGAGTAGGCAGCACTGCTCATCCACTTTTTACATTTTAGCTAAGTTATCAACTCATGGTTACATCACATAACGAGACACGGTGCAATAGCCAGGAACAAACACTCTGCTAAAAAGCCATCCACCCCCGCACTTAAAAAAAAAAAAAAAAAACGCCTAACAGAAGATATGTGTCATGCCGTGACAAAATGTGCATATCTGACTGACACAACAGAGCAACCCTCTCAACAATACCCTCAAACCCAGCACTACTGTCGTTCCTTTTTTTTCTTTCTTTCTTTCTTTCCTTCTTTCTTTCTTTTTTTTTCTTTTCGGGAATATTTATGAGTGAACACACACACATACATTCTCGCAATGTTCTCTTCCTCCTTATTTGGGCAATTCATCAGAATAATGTGCGAGCAGACCTGACATGAATTACGTGTCATGAGTGTTCTTCTTGCCTGTGATAAAGGATGCCCAGTTTCCTCTCGGGCCATGGAATGTGAATATGAATTTGAATGAATCATGCTTTTCCATTGTTTGTCTGGATGGGTGTGTGTGTGTTTGCCTGCATGCACACTCCACTTACTATATGAGTTTGGGAGCGAGAGAGTGAGTGTATATGTGTGGGACATTGCTCGGAGGTTGGATGGCGGTCTGTAATTCAGTAACTCCCAAAGAACTAAAAGGCATCTCAGTTCCTTCTTTTTTCTACAACCTCCCCCTCATCTTCCAACTTGCTGTATTCAGCATTCTAGACACATGTTTAATATGAATTTTTTTAATATTTTATGGAAGCTTTCTCTAAAAGTGCATCAGCTGCTACATGTTTTTCTTACAAAGTGCTGTCCGGCACACTGGGATCTCTCAGAGAACTCCTTTATGAATGTGTGTTTTGCATTGTTTTTTTTTTGTTTTACCTTTTTCTGACTTTATGACACTAAACTTCTGAAGTCTGTCCCAACTTCTCTATCCCTGAGCGATGTATTGAGTGCCAATGCTATTTTGCTCCATCTTCACATACATACTTCCAAACCAGTATCAACCGCTCCAAAGCTCACTGTGTAAAGCGTGACTGTATAAAGTTTCATGATTTGTGTTACAGACGGACAGTGAATATTGAAAGAAACCCCACACGGACAGAACAAAGTGCATGACTTTATATTTTTAGGTAGGTAGATAGGTAGCATTCATGAATTTTACATATTTAGGGTCAAGCATGGGCCTTGAGGTCACATTAAAGGCAGCACTATCATCTTGGCAGAGGGACATACTGTTTCTTTCCTTGAGACAGTGAAGGCAACTGTCTGTGGTGTTTTTAGGGAAAGCAGGAGTCACTTTGATAACGGTTGCTATGGCACCCAAGGTCAGAGGACAGGACTGTCTGACTCCCTAAACCCTTAATAAAACTAATATACATGTGTGTGTAATTATAAGAATAAAGAAGTCCTAATACATGCAATGAAATATTCTGTTTGAAAGTATGAATAGGTAATTATAGTTACAATATACGTATGTACATATTGAACTCACATTTTAAACAGGTGATTATCACATCTTTTCAGCTAAATCTAAAATCATTTAAATATCACTATTAAATATTTGGAGTTGGTGTACATGCTTCATTATCACTTTATACATCTTTAATTGATTATGTACAGCAAATGATGAATGTGAATCCATGTGATTGATCATGCACTCTCTGCACTGCTTTGTATCTGTTCAATCCTCTCTGTATTCTGTACTGCAACATTTTTCTCCTCCTTTCTGCTGTCTGATAATTCTGTATACACTGTGTGTGTGTATGTGTGTATTGGTGTGTGTACGCTGTCAGCTTGCTCTATTGGCCTACCATATCGGATTATATGTGTGTGTTTGTGTGACAGAGAGAGAGAGAAAGAGAGAGAGAGCAACAAGTGATTTACTATATGCTAAACCTCATTTTAATGTGCAAACACAAATACACAGATGTACGTTCAGCATGACATATTGCACTTCATAGTCTAATAAATTGAACTTGATTTATGTCTCATCTGGAGCTGAGCATCCATATAACACACACACACACATACACACACACTAAAAGAGCAAGCAAGCTGCATATCAAATAGCAAATGAAGCTCGGTGGTGTGTTTAAGTGTGCATATACATTTTTGGTCTGTTTACGTACATAGCTGGGCGGCTTGAGTCTACATACCAGTGCATATAGAATGAGTTACAATGTGTGTGCATTTTTATTCATGTGTGTAATATTCTGATTGTCTTGAGTGATTTCGAGGATGTTTGAAGCTTCTGATTTTGATGTTTGGGATGAAAACAGTCATCCTCTTTCTAATGTAGTTGTCACTTTTTTACCTAGTATTATCCCTAAATAGTTATAAAAGTTTATGTGAAATTATTAACACATTAGTCTAGACTGGGATGTGAGGTTTTTGACCCAACATTTCCACCACCTCCTCAAAACACGATTACGATCCCATTCTTTTTTTTTGTATTGTTAATATTCATAAATTGTACAAATCGTCTTTGGCAGTTTAGAGAAAACAAAACAATGTAAAGCAGTGACATTTGAAATTCAAGTGTTCACAGTCACACTTTTTTCTTGCAGCTACCTAACAAACAAAATGTTCTTAGTATTTATTACAAGGTCTTTAAACTTGTGGAGAATGCTCTTTTTGATTCATATCTGTTGGAACCACTTGAATGTCAACACTCAACAAAATCCAGCCATGCATTTATTTTAATCAAAAGTTTAAATAGATAGCAGGGGGAAAAAAAGCCTATGGTTTATAGATGAGTATAGGACTGAGGTCAACTTTGGGCGCAGTTGCACCTATAATAAGTAATGGAAAAGTTGTTCATGTTGCATTTTCCACACATTAAGAATTTACTTGTGGTGCTGGATGATACTGCGTGTGACTGATGTTCATGCAGTTTAGAGGGGGAGGGTGTAAATCAGGCTACCCACACTATGTTTATTCCCTAAACACCACACATGCAGACTATTGGCAGATGCTACAAATATCCAATAATCACCTTACATTTAGACTATAGGCAGATGTTACAATGTATGTATGTTCAATAAAGACCTCACAGGCCTGCTGTAGACAGACACTTCAATTTACAGATGTTCACATGTGGACTATCAAAGAAATTTGTGCATGCTCACTAAAAGCCTTGCATGAAGACTATTGACAGATGCTGCAATTTACAGATGTTCCCTAAACACTGAACATGCAGACTATTGGCAGATACCGCAATTTATAGATGTTCAATAAATGCCTCATATGCAGACTATTGTGAGATGTTAAAATATACTGTTCCCTATGTTCCCTAAACACCTCACATGCATCTCTGTAGACACTAGCAACAGTAGGAGCATCAGTTACTCCTCAGCTTACAGTTTATCTACCTATGTACTGGAAATACTAGTTCATGGAATC
>JANJYP010005070.1:0-12131 GCA_024605115.1 Rastrelliger brachysoma | reverse complement strand
CTGTGCATGTGTTAGTTACTTTCTCACCTGAACAAAATATTAAATATTATACAGTGACATGTCACCAGTCTGAAAATTACAACAGCTTAAACTCCACCATTATTGGTACGAAATGCATTCTGGGATACTCAGCTTCAGCTGACCAATGGTGTAACTTCATCACTCAGCCAGTCAGAGACAGACAGACAGTCATAGTTGTGGTTCTTTCACTGTTGTAGCAGTCCAGCCAAAAATGTGCATTGTTGTACCCTTTCTGTGTGTTGGCATGTTATGGGGCACACACAGTAGTTCTTTGTTATGGAAGCAGTGTTGTTGGTAAACCCCTGTAAACAAAGCCCATGCCCATTGGCTATGAAATGGCATATAACAAGCCTATGTGTTGGCAGACAGTGGCGTGTGGCATCAGTAGCCTGGCTCAGTGGAACAAATGATGATTTGCCTAGTGGTGCCATTGTTGACACCATTCCCATTGCGGTCTGTTGCTGGCATTTGGGCCAGGAAGACTGAGGTGTTTGATCTGGACTTGTGTTCTTCTGTGTGGGTCCTCTATTCTCAGCATGCAAGGGTCTTACAGTGATAGGCAGGTATTAATACCATGGCAGAGGTGCTTCTGGTTTTCTACAGAAAATTAAGTGAATGAGGATTAGTGTTGATGCTCAGGCTTTTCTTAGGTTGGCCTTCATAAGATTTAACAATTTTATTTGAAGTCTCTGTAGTACTGAATTTGTCACATCACAGAAAAATGAGTAATTAACCACACACTGCACAGCCCAACTAAACAGCCTTTGGGCTAACAATGCACACACCTAACTCCTGTATATACCTATATACTATTTAAAATAGATCTTTTTTGTAGTTGTTAGCCTGGCAACATGGATCATTTTTTAGTGGTAGGAGCCGCTATTCATTTTGGCACATATTTTCTAGGTAATTGTTGAATTATTTTCAATGGATTCCAATACACTGCACTTATCTGCTGAGACCTGTCAATCCATTGCAGCTTCATGCGACTGTCTCGCATAAAGCGAGCAATTGCCTCTCATGTTTTGTTTTTTGGTGAAGCGCTACATGGGGAATGCTCCCCCTATGGTCAGGGACCAGAGGGGAAGCATCATCATTATTGTTGTTATTATTATTATTATTATTGTTGTTATTACTAATTCAGCAGAGGCTTAATACATTCTTTAAAAGTACAGTCTGCCAACGTTATGTGACAGTGGAGTTAAAAAAATATATCAAAGAAACAAACAAAACCATAAAAAGATGTTGACATACAAGTTGCTCCTTTGTAGTTTGACTTGTGACATTGTACCTCTGTGATATTCAAGAATAAGCACTAGTCTGATTAATGGTCTGATGATGATATTTTGTCTTTTTGTTGAAGTCACAGGCGTAAAAAAATAATTCTCATCTCTCCCTTGTAGGTTGGCATTGTTGGACGCACTGGTGCTGGTAAAAGCTCCCTAATCTCTGCCTTGTTCCGGCTGGCAGAACCTGAGGGAAGAATAATGATTGATGGTTTTCTAACTTCTGAGATTGGTCTCCACACCCTGCGCCAGAAAATGTCCATCATTCCACAGGTACCCTTCTTAGATTGCTGCTCTCTTACCTGTTGTATTTTGGCTGCATATATTGGATACATATGGTAAAAAAGTTACTATGATATATTAAATAAAATAGAGTTGTTAGTAAGATGATACTTTTCACTCTTGGACTTTTGCTTTGACAGTTTCTGAAAGGTTCTGTGGTTCATCATGATTGAGAGTTACACACCTAATAGGACCTTAGGCAGTCCTATTAGGTGACCAACTCTCCACCATTGAATCAAAATAAAACTCTAACAACACCTTTTTAAAATAGCAACACCATGGGATGTATTAATGTAAAGGCATACAAAATAACCATAAAGTAAAGACTACAAACAACTGTCAAAAGACAACAAACACTAAATAAAATCTCACACTGAGAGGCAGCCAAGATCAGCTGTCCACAAAACCGGAAGCATCTCCCTGCAACAGGAACCTGGAGTATTTAACCACTTTCTTTACTGGGACATGTCACCTCATTAAGGACTGATCAGGTGGATAATACCTGGATGAAACGAGACAATAGAGGAAAAAGGGCAAACAGTGCAGGAAGCACATACAGTCATAACACTGAGAAATGTTAGATAAACACTTGTAACAGAAACCCTCACGCTTTGGCCTTTTTTTTTCCTATGCCTGGCTTTTAAAAAGCTAAAACAAGTGAGGAGAATTAGAGTCGTCACTCAGGGGATTTCTGAAAGTGAGACAAACTGATGCCTTGAGACAGTTTAACTTTATTTCCGCTTGTTGAAACTGATACGGCATTAAGAAAATGCCAGCCTGCGGGTGAGTGTCAGCAGAGTGGAGGGAGGGGAGAAGACTCCCACGGCCTGTACTGTGAAGAGAGCAGTTCCCTATCCCTGACAGAGGATTAGCCCTCTACCCCCCAAACATGGGAAAGCTGCTTATGAGAAGTCTCCCCCATCCTCACAGTCAGAGTCCCCCTTGTACACCGTCACTTAGCCCATGTCTCAAACATTTCCAGGGTGCAGCCAAGATGCCCAAAAACAGTTTCATTAATGCTTTTCTGTGGATTTGATAGCTTTCTGGCATTGCTACCTCTTTAGATAAAGTTTTACTCCTCATCCAAACTAGTTTGAGATGGATGTGATGTGTGTTTGATGTGATTTTGTTTACTCTCCCTGTCTCTCCTAAAGGGAGACACTTGTACAAAATGGCAGGTTACAAGTCAGAACTTTAACTGCATGCCCATCTGTGTCATTTTCATGTGATGAAGTCTTAGCAGTGTTCAGAAGAGTGGAGTTTCTCTGTACTGTGCTCTTAGTTTTACAAACTTATATATTTACACAAATTCATCTGAAAGCCTTTTTATTCTCCTGCTAGACATCCAAGATAAAGTGATATTCAGTCAGCCTTTCATACGGAAGAGATCATGATATAAATTGCTAGTTGCTTTACCTTTCCATGTGGAATGTTGAGAGTGTGATATGTATACTATACATTGACGGTGAGGAGTTTCATTATTTGCCACCCACAGATTTGATTATGATAAGCTTTTATTAGCATATGGCATTAAAAAAGGATCCATTTCAGATTCTATTGAATTCTCAGGAATGACTTAGTAAAAAATGAATTCTGTGGCAAACAGAGGGCTTAGAATTGGTGGAGCACATAATCGGTCTATGGAAAGCTGTGCTTGAAAGCAGTTTTTCCGACCGAACATTGAATCCTCAATTAAAGTGTGTCACAAAACTAGTTTGAATTGGGACTTCAGCAGGCTTAATGACAAGGTGGTATTTCGGTGACAGAGGGAAAAGTTCATTGGAAGTAAAGAGGTGGAACATTTTGTAAGGGACAGGTAGCACGGATGAAGTCCTGAAAAAGCTTTATATTTTTTTTCTAGAATCGGATGGAAATTGAGCAGTTACTCCTGAGTCTTTGAACTAAATGAAGGTTTGGTACATTATTCGTATTTAAGGTGTGTGTGTGTGTGTTTACACTGCATAAACACAAGTGCATGTCCTCTTTTTTTTCACTGTGTTGTTGTCATGGCACTGGCTTTGATGTTGATGTGTGAGAGAGCAGAGATAAAGGTGTGGATAGTGAGTCAGATTCAGACAAATACTGTAGTTCTGTAACCTTAAAAGAGGACACTCAGCCTTTTAAACCCATTGTGTACTTAACTCTCACTTCTGGTCTAATCTCCCAGTTGCCAGGTGAACTTTCCCTATCTTGCTAAGAGGTCAGATCCATATCTTGCTGGATTTATAATATTGCCTCGACTGTGATGCGGTTACAATGGAAACCTATCAGTTTAGGTTGCTGCTTGCTGCTCTGCATTAACTCTACGTGTGTGATAGAATCATTCACATTTCATAACCTTTTTTCAAATGGTGATTGTAAACATTTATGTGTCATGCATTCAGTGTTAGGTTTCAAAGGAAACTCCTGCTGTATTTGTTCACTGATAAAACAATATGGAAATAATGCCATATGAAACACTTTATTATTGCTGCTCTGTTTTATGAGAGGTAAGACTGTCTCTTTATGACGGCCAGGGTGAGACCCAGTATATCAACAGTGGTGCAGGATATTTTTAACCTTTGTTTATTGAGGGGAATTTCTCTGAGAGCAATCCTTACACATGTGGCTGACAGATCAGACCAGAGTCTAATCTGTCAGCCACTGAGCAGCTCCAACTGAAGTTGTTGGGGTTGAGGGCCTTGCTCAAGGGCACCTCAGTNTTATCTAGGGGGGGGACTAAACTGGTGGACCTCTGGCCACAAGCTCATTTGTCTAACCTTTAGGACACTACTGCTTCATTTATGAATAAATATCTGACCTGACACATGGAGATGCTACCTTGCTTCTGTTTTTAGGTTTACCACAAACAGAAGGGCATGTTGGAACAGTGCCTGTGAACGTGTGGGCTCTTTTCTCCACACTGTAATAAAGAGCTTTATTTGCTCTGTTAAAGATGGCTGTGTGGCTGTTGCTTGATACAGGTGTGTGGCTCATCATAAATATGTGTCTTGGACATCCTAGCTGTCTGAGATCTGAGGCTGTCCTTTAATGAGAGCAGCAAACTGATAGCGATAACCTCTCTAGTCTTGACAGATGCTTGTGCGGTTGGCTGAGTAAAGCTGTAACTTGTGACAGACATTAAGACTATTATTACTAATATAGCTACTGTATGCAGTGTTTTGTATTGTAAAAGTGACCAGATGGCATTTTTTTTCTCTATTCTCCAACAACACCAGTGCACAAGCTCTGGTTTTCCAACTAAAAAGATCAACTTATTGAAGCATAGTTGGTCAGAGCCATGAATGGGGCTCCTGAGTGTAGCAAGCCCTTTGTGAACATCTTCCCCTCACACATTGCCTAGTGGTGCTCTATAAAGCCTGTCTTAACCCTTTCATACATCTTCCCCCTTGTCATTATCTTAACTGGCCACGGCCTTCTCTTTCTATATCCATCTATCCACAGGACCCAGTTCTCTTCACGGGCACCATGAGGAAGAATCTGGACCCTTTCAGGCAGCACACAGATGAGGACCTGTGGAATGCACTCCAAGAGGTACTCCAGCGTGGCTCTGAATGATTCCCCCTCGCCGGCCCAGGGGGGGATCCCTCTGTCCCCCTGTACAATGCTGCCATTCAGCCTCCCTGCTCGCCACAAGTCATGGGGGGAAATCCCATTAGGGCCATGGGGCCCAGCTCAATGTGCGGCTTGTAACTGGGAACCATTGAAAGTGCTGGGGGAGATGTGTTTGGGCAGTCAGGCCAACCAGGATGAAGGCTCCCCCCACAGTGAAGGGCTTCAGTTCCTGGTCCTGCCTCTGAATGGGTTTGGTGGCCTGGATTAAAGCTAGAGGCTGGCCACAAGAGAGCACTGGCCAAGGTCATCAGTGGACCTGGCCCTGCATTGTGCCAGGCTGTTAATGGGTGTGTTTGGATGGCTCTTTAAAGACATCCCCACAGGAAGCCTTTATGCAGGAGTAATGAAGGGTTGGGGCTCTGCTCTCTATCTCTGCAGGTGCAGATGAAGGCCGTGGTGGAGGAGTTGCCCAATAAGCTCGAGATGGTGCTGACCGAGTCAGGCTCTAACTTCAGCGTAGGCCAGAGGCAGCTGGTGTGCTTGGCCAGGGCTATCCTCCGGAAAAACCGTATCCTCATTATTGATGAGGCCACAGCCAATGTGGACCCAAGGTCAGGACACACTTGTATATTGTAATGTAATGCTATTGTAAATTGATACTTTTTAATCTGAGACTAATATCACAAAATTGTTCTGTTAAGGAATTTAAATACTTATATTTCAAAAATAAGACCACTATACACATAAATTAGTAGCATTTATAAGTCAGTTCCATCCCTTATGAAAAGATGAAAAATGTTACACTGACCCACTATAAATCACATTGCTTGGTGGTAAACAGAGAAGTTAAACTGTTTACACACCAGCCTAATTGCTTTGGACTTATCAGTAGTCTCAAAATATATATAATAAACAGGAATAATAAAAACTAATAACAATTTCATAAAACAATTACAGTACAAGTATGACTTTTGAAAAGGCAAACAATGCTTATCTGTTAAATAAAATGAGTAACAGTCAAAATAAGAGACCCATCCTTGTAAACCTCTGCTATCCTCTATCTTTATGTCTACTACTGCACATTCCTTACTGCTGATGAGCCATTCTTCTGTGTTGAGTAAAATCCCTGCCCAAGGGTCTATAGGTTTTTGTGCTCAGGTGTTGTGTTCCTTGCTCCTTTAGAACTGACAGCCTCATCCAGCAGACTATCCGGGACAAGTTTCAAGAGTGTACAGTCCTCACCATTGCTCACAGGCTCAACACTATCATTGACTGCGACAGAATACTGGTAAGTAAGGACACAGTAACTTTCTGCTGTCCAAGTTAGCATTTTAACAGACTGCTCTTCTTCAGTAATGAGTGCCATATAACCTTGAAAGAAATCTATTTTGTTCCTGTACCATATGTCAGACATACTGATGTAGAGCAAACATCTCCTCCTTTAGTTTCAAAGGGCCTGCTACACAATATTTAGGGAGTTTAATTCACTTACCCTATTTTACAACAGCTGGCCTGATTTCTCCCTCACAGCATTCCCCCTCATTGAGCCTGCGCTCGTGCCACTTGATCTTTGGCCCTTTCCTGCTACTGCCTGCAGAGGTGCCAATTAGTGCCATTTGTGGCAGCGTTTGTTAAGCGTCTGTGGAGGACAGGGCATGACCTGGAGGCTGCTCAGTCACTGAGAGCCACCGAGAAAAGCCAAATATCACACAGCAGGGACTGTTTCACACTTGTGCTCGTGTTAAACGCCCCAGATTGTTACGCACTCCAGGAGAACTGAATTCATTCCCACCTGAATTTTCTTTTCCAAATCTTAAACTGTGCCATATTTTTCCTCAGAATGTTTTCCAAGATACAAACTCTCATCAGCTAGTATCCTGCTCCTGAACTGTCGATTATGACAGCAGCTGCAGAAGTGTCCCTTTCATACTGAATACTCCTTGACACTGAGCTTTAGCTATAACAAACTGCTCATTACAGCTGTAAGGGGATAGAGCTTGTTAAAATTAGTCTGTGATATAATTGTAGTCTTTTCCAAACTGCTTGAACTGGCACTATTCTTTGTGCGGTTTACATGCCATGTGATGACATAGAAATGATGGTGATTTTCAGGAGTGTCCTAAAGGTGTGATTGTTGGATTTGACTGAGGACCACCCCTGAGCCACTGAAATGCCAGGATAAATACACGGATAAATCACTGATCTTCAGTCTGTCAGAGTCAGCGTACCAGAGTTTCACATTGCTAACAGGTTATGCTCATTGTCCGAGGCCTTGTGAAGCGCAAACAGGCAGCGATGTTTGCTGTGGCATGAGTCACATAAAATGGATGGTTCCTAGGTGCAGAGAACTGCTGTTTCCCCCCATTCATCATCTTGCACTGTCTGCATGCATCACTCAGCAATGAAACAGCTGAAATGTTAGTTTTCCTCGAAGTAAAGTATACAGGTGGTGGCGCACACACACACACGCCCAGCATTGTATGTGTGATTGCAGGTTCTGGATGCCGGCAGGATCCAGGAGTATGATGAGCCATATGTGCTGCTCCAGAACCAGGATGGGCTCTTTTACCAGATGGTCCAACAAGCAGGCAAGGCTGAGGCCGCCTCACTTCTGCACACAGCCAAACAGGTAACCACACCCACCTTTGTCACAGGACAAAATAGGGTCCAGCCTTAACACACTAATCCCAGACTCTCTCTTTAACTCTAGACTTCATTGCTCACCTCTAAAATAATACAGTTAAGCAACAGAAGATGTGCATTGCCCTGACAATGCAAAGACACTTGATTACCATTTTAATTTAAAGTGCCTACTTGGAGCAATGCGACATCATAACATTAATTTCAAGAGAGAAATTGTCCCTTTGTAGATTTACATTCTCAGATGTTATCAAAGAAACTCCTCATATAATCTTTTTTACTCATAATGTAATTTTGAGATCATTTTGGAGATGATTCTAGAAAAGCAGCTTTCTTTGGACTCTATCTATTTTGAAATATTGGCTTTAACTTCATCGTGATTCTGGATAAACTTTCTATGGGGATTACAGTAATAGAGAATGCCCATATTTTTCCCCTGTGAAATTCATTTGTGATGTATTTCCCCCTCAGACACTGAACAGATAAGAGCCAGCTATTCATTGTTCAATTCCATTTTATGTGCATCTGTCTGGGACTACAGATACCATATTGCAACTTCAAACAGGTCTTTGTGAAATAAGAAAAAGAAGGCATCGTTTCATTTTCTCTGTCCCTCGCACAAATTTATCAGCAGAACTGTATCTTCTCAGCCAGAGGAATGAAATGACTAAAATACTGATTTCAAGGACTCAGCACACTGGTATTATTTGGTATCGTCTTACCCTGCACACTGGCGGATTGGTAGTGACATTGTTCAAGCCCTTACGTTTTCCTTTCTTTATTGTAGGGTGCTCTCTTTAGATCAGATTACGACAGCATCCATAACTGTCTAGCACCACTTATTAAATACTGAGATGGTCCACATGTTGTGTGTCAAGTTTCTATAGTTGTCAGTCAAGGTTTAAATACATTCAATAATCTGATATCAACCTCTAGCTCCTTTGTCCGCACTGAAAGAGAATGCCAGAGTAGACAGTATATCTTCTGCTGTGGCCAAGCTGTTTTCATCTGTTTTACCTCTTTTTCAAAAACTTTCTTTTATTTAAATTTTTGGTCTGTCAGAGCCTCTTTGTATGAAGAAATCAAGCATTCACACTGATATCCTCCAAGCCACTTTTTTTTTTAAAATAGTGTCATATCGCTCAACTTAGAAGCCACTGATAGAGAAAATTAGCTATATAAATAATTTCAGTGATTATCTCCGATATTTTCTCCCCTGAATTGTTGTTTATAGTGCTAAATAAGCCACTTTTGCATGCTTCAGTGGGTGACAAATCCCTTCACCCAGCTCTGACTGGATCTGTCATAAATCACACCTTAGCAGATCTTAGGTTAGATTGGACTGTATGCTTGTCTGTGACACTGCTTCCCTGATATGCTTTCAGGTTTACATGAACAAAAAGCGAGTGACAGACGTGCACTGTGCCAAGGACATCTGTGTCATCTTTGAGACATCTTTCTGACAGTTTAGAGAGTTGCTTTGGCCCTTGTGTTTGCCATCACTGACCAAAATTCTACCAGATACACTTATTTCATTTTACTCTACATTAAAATGTCTTTTGACTCCCAGGAGGCCTAGTGTAGTATGTGCTGCATTTGATTGGCATAGCCCTTTAGGTCTGAAATGTAAAATGGGCAAGTATCTGAGGTAAGTCTGTGCCTGACAGCATATTACTACCTGGCTGTTTATTGATTACACCCTGCTATGTTTATCTATGTGTGCTGTGGCCTCTTGGGTAGCTTCAATCCTGCACTGGCACTCAAAGGAGTGCGGATATTAGATGTGTTTATCCTGGCACAATAAGTTATTGGTGGCTTTAATGATTCTTTTAAAGCAAATGTTATTTAACAGGACTGAGGTTTTCATTATTTGGAAAACGCTTCACGAGACATGGAGAACCTTAGACACCAATGTTTCCAGTAATGATTGTGCTGTGCCTTAATGAGACTATTGATTGTTTTAATATTGTTTTAATTGAAGGGTCTTCCTGCACTTTGACCGTCATGGTTTAATGTCTACCTCAGCTCTTGTCAGTAAAGAACACTAAAATTTAAATGTAACATGTCATTTATACCAAGGAATGTTGAAAAGATGTTTAAGTTTAATGCCTCTGAAGATTTCTCTTACTTTGTAAGAAAATCCAGTGTAATACCAACTTCTATATTTATTCTTTTGATAAATGTGCTGTTGTTTATCTTAATCTTATCTTATCTTATCTTAATCTAGCACTTTTTACTTTGGCAATGATATGGAATTTAGTATGAATGTTGTATTTATTTGTTTGTTCATCGTTTTATAATGATAGAGTTTTGTTAAAGGTAATATTTCAATGAGTTTGCACTTGATAGCGGTTAGTTATGAATAAATCACAGTATATTTTACATTATATTAAATTCATATTACATATAATAAAAAAAAGTATTGGTTGACTGTTCCAATGCTGTCTTTATTTTGTTTTTAAAACATTCTCATCTCACAATGACTCACTTAACCATTTCCTCCCTCTGTTGCTCATCCTATATTCACTTATCTGAATGGTGTGTTTGCTTCAGGTCAGTGGTTACAACTGGTCCTGACCACAGCGGTACAAATTGGTAAGTGGTTAAGGAAAACAACCTGGTGATTACTGCGTTGAGTCAAGTGATTTTTAAATTCAGTTTCATAGTGTTAAAGTGGTGTTGCCGTTTGCTTAATTTAACATGTTAGTGGTGCAATATGACGATTAAGTCTTAATTAAAATGTAATTTTGTCATCACCAGCTCAATTAGAAAAGAGCCACTTTATTTGCCTTCATACAGGCAGGAGAGGAGCCAGTGATTACACATTCAGAAATGGCTGTCAGTAAACACTTAGCCTGGTATAAAAGGTAGTATTTAGGCAGGCCCAGATTTGGGTCGTGAACTGCGAGACATCAGTTCCTTTAAAAGCTGAGTGATTTACACAATTCATTAAAGCCAGTGAATCTTCAGCCAGCGTCATATTAAATGGTTACTTACTCTCAAATAGCCCCTTGGGAGTTGGATTGTTGGCTTGCGAATAGATTAAAGTTTACATTGAAAAGAGAAATTGAATTCAGAGGTAATCAATAGCATAATGGGCCAGTGAGAGGAGCCTGCTGCCTGAAATGAAATTACCATATTTTTAATCTTAATTTTCCACTCTGTTTATCTGACAGTGTGGATGTGCAATCCAAACAGATAATGAGAGAGTGGGATATTGACAGTGGGGTCCTCTGGAGTGCTTGTTTCAGTGATTAAACGCTGTGATCTGTGATTACTTTGTGTCGGGTGTCAGGCTGGCGGCCAGGTCCCGAGGAGACATAGGCACATAGCAGCTGGAGCATCATGGGTCTCTGAGGTGCTAATGCACCTGACACAGCATTGACAGCATTCGAAACCCTATCAGGGACTGCACCACATGGCAGCTGCCACAATAGCAATACTCATGGCACTATCTACATCAGAGTCAGCATAATATTCTCTCTGCTCTCCCCTCGATAACAGCCAACACAAGAATGGTGACAACAAAGTTTGCACAATAAGTATTATTAACCAGATACCTTCCTACGTTGCCAAATAATAGTGCCATTTTAAGACATATCTGAATAGGTGTGCGAATAGCAATGCCGTCAACATAGTGCTGATATAGCTTTAATAAATAAATGTCTGAGAAACCTGGCTGTCCACACAATGAAGTTTAATCCCAAAGAAATAAAACACAAAATAAGCATCAGCACAATGTGGAGGCAGTGAATGAAATGATGAATTCAAACTATAGCAGTTAGCCCATCCTCACTTTAAGAGGGAAGTGATACGCTGGCACCGATTTGAAGGTGGGATACCAGCACCATTCAGTTAAAGATGTCGTTATTCTCATTTGAGAGAAGAATAATAAAGTAAAGATAAAGTATAACAGCTGAAAGTGCTGTAAATTGTTTAAGGTTGTTTTGTTACAGGCCAGCAAATAAGTAGTCTCAAGCCCATTTTTGATTGAGGAGACAATGTTTTTCACAAACTTTCTGTTGTGCCAGCATTTTCTTTTGTGATGGAGACTGCTGTTTGACAAATAGAAACAAATTGCATGGTTCAGGCGCCTGAATGGCAGGGAGTTTGGGAGTGTCAAACCCGGTGCTGAAAGACGATGAAGCGAGAGCCTCAGGTTTTTGTGGGCGACTCAGACCTGACTGATCCCAGCATAAAGTACTTGTTGAAGAGAAGGAGAAAAGGAGAACAGGATTTCGACAGGCTGCAGTGAAATTAGGAGAATTGACTATGGCGGCTTTGTTCCTGGCTGGTGACATGGGGTGGGGGGGAGATGGGGAAACTGGAGCGATTCCCCCAGAGACT
>JANJYP010005049.1:0-12087 GCA_024605115.1 Rastrelliger brachysoma | reverse complement strand
TTAAGTCCTATGATAGAGTTCCCTCTTACTTGAATGTAGCTTATTCAGTTGCCCTAACACACATATACACTCACATACACTTATAGAGCCTCTCCTGACTCTCTTTCGCTCTCTGGTTCTCCATCTCTCCCTCTCTCTATTTGGCCAGTTTTTGTGTCCATTGTTGAAATTAAGTTATAAATACCTTAACGAATTGTGAGAAAATGTTATTAATTCATTTTAGAAATATATTTCATTACTTATCACTTTACTTAACACTTTGTGCTGCTACAGTTGAAGTTTGAAGTTGTGGTGGTAGTAAAAAATATTGTGATGGTAGTAAAATAGGTAGTAAAAAGGTAGTAAATTCAATTCATGAATCTCTGTATAAACCCTGTTTTTACTCTTCACCATTGCTTGCACTCCTCGTGATGTTAGTGGAATTTCATTGCCACAACAGAACACATTTTCCCCAAAACATTACATGCATGTATAGCACACACTGCCCCTCCCTGTTGATGTGGCCTCCCCCACCACCACCCACCCCCCCAGCCCCCACCCATGTTATGGATATAAAAAGATGATGCATTCAGCAATCAATGTTTGTAACGCCGCTGTGCTGTTATCCTTTATTTCTGCTGGGGCCTCAGTGTGATTTAGTGAGGCTCCCGAGGCTCGATTACCAGCACTGTGCACCAGTGGGGGAGGGTGGGAGTGTGTGTGTGTGTGTATGTATGAATTTGTTTTGAGTATGTATTTGACTGTTCCCATACTGTGTGTGTGTGTGTGTGTTTACAGCATATTGGAAGGAGAGCATATGCAAAGGATTTAACTGTGTATCTACATGCTTGCATTTGTTTGCACAGTACCTCCTCTATCCACCCCCTCTGGGAATTCGAGCAAATGCATCAAAATGTGATTCTGCCCCCCACCCCAATGCTCCCCATTATTTAGTCTGACAATCTATTTTATTTAACAGGGCGAGGCATTTCCTTTTAACATCACTCTGGTGCGGCAGTGTGTGTGTTTTTTTTTTCCTTTTTTTTTATATATATAAACGGCGAGAAATTGAGCCACGTCTTGGTGTTGGCTGTATATCACTTAGGCAATTACAACCTTCACGGATCTATTGGTAATAAAAGAGAGGTTTATGAAGCACGAGCATACCAGGCTTAGGAGGTGGAGGTGGGGGGGGTTCCAACATAGTGGAGTGTTTGGTGAAGAGAGGGAGCGAGATGGGGTGCACATGTGTGTGTGTTCAACAGACTCACATGGCAAATTAGCCAGCAGACTCTTGCGTGAAATAAATCAACCTCCCCAAATGCCATCATGTGTAATTGAGATTTCACAGCTCTGATCTCATCTGTTTTTTTTTTTTCGCTTCAAACTCAGGAAAAAAAAGTTACCCCCCCCCCCCACTCCGTCTTCCAACCTTGCCTTCCTCATCCTTTCCTCTTTCTATGATCCACCACAGCCATAATGAGATTTGATGTTAATCCCGACACAATATCACAAGATTACGCGCCTCCATAATGCTCCAACGCAGGCGCTGCCGACGGGTTTTGGCGCGCACATAGGAAGGCTTGGCTTGGCTGAAAGCACATTAATGTAATCTAAGTGTAATTGGGTGGTAATGCAGCTTGTATGCCGATGAATTGGAGGAGCTGGGAAAAGGAAAGCATGTTCTTTTTTTTTTTTTTTTTTCCTCCCTGTGTGTCATCCTCCCTGTCAGCCCAGAGAGGAAGAGCAGAGACAACCTAGCGCAGAGAGAGAGATATGCTGGAGGTGCCTCAGCTAGACAGAGGAGAAGACAGATAGAGTGGAGACGAGACACTGCCTGGGGAGGGTGAAAGGCGGGAGAGAGAGACAAGTTATTCATCTCTTAAAATGATGTCAAATTCTTGCAGTTGGAGCGTGCTGGGCAGAGAACGTGATTAATGAACAGAAATTGGAGAGGAGGGTTTGAAAAAAAAACAGACAATGGAGGCATTTTGGATTTCGAAATAGGTATTTTGAGTCCAGGGGGGATTTTTTTGGTTGATTACATTTCTTCTGGACAAAAAAAAATGACTATGAATTTAAATTATTGGGGAACTTGAAGTTAAATGTAGGTTGTCGTAACCCTTTCATGCATGGATGATAACCGCAGTCAAGTTTTTTTCCTATTTTTTTTTTTAATTTATTTATCTTTACGCATTCAAGAAAGTGATTTAAAAAGAAAAATCAAATCACATTATAATAGCTTAATCTGCAGTTGCTAAATCAGTTAATTAAGTGGTAGTGTATGGGATAAAGCACTAGTGTCCACTGTGGTGTCTGAAGTGCAACTACAGTATGCATCAAAATCTTTGAGTATATAAGAAAAGAGCTTTTGGATAGCTGTCCACTGTAGTGACCGCTATGCATGAAAGGGTTAAAAGTAGTAATTTTTGTTGAGTGTAAGTTCTGAAAAATTAATAGAGGTGAATAAAGAAGATCCTGTCAGTTTTTCCAGATAGGTTAAGATGAAATATTTGCATTTAAAATATTATCTCAGATACTTTATATATACGTAAGAAGTGGTCCTCTTCCACAGAGGCTGCAATGTTGCCGCACCAGGTTTCTACAGTAGCCCAGAATGGACCAACCAAACACTGGCTCTGGAGAGGACTTCTCACATTCATAGCAAGTTTTGCAAGCACCTTAGATTCTCCTATACACTTGGAAGGAAGGGGTATTCAGTTACCTCACCACTAGATGCCACTGATTTCTACACACTGGTCCTTGAAGTTATTTCAGTAACTTAGATATATTCTGCATATTTTGAGTGCTAAGTTACTTGATTATACTACTTGTGTGGATAGTGATTGAATTGGTTGAATTTGTTCATAGTAGTATTTGACTTTGTTTACATTTTATTCTCATTTGACGCAGTAGTATTGATTTGTTGCTGCATTTAAAAATTTTATATTTGAATTGCAATTCCCATTAAGTATGAAAAGTTGCTGGTGCATGATTATTATTTTGAAAATAAATAGCAATTCAGTAAATGTATATGAATGTATTTATTACATTTAAAAGTTTAAGTCAAACCTCATGTTGCCTTACACATAAATGAATGATGCCAATCTCCTCCACACTATGAGGTATGCAACTTATTAATTTGATACTTTTATTAGATAACTATTGGCTGCATAGACCCCAGGTATTGGTATGGTTGCATCCCTGTTCGTAATCCTGTGGTGATAAGCCAATTTTCCTGCAGCTGAAAAACTCCCCTTTTATATGGCAGGTACATTTGTTTAAAATGCTTACTTTGTTTTGTTTCATTGCTACCAGTGTGAGAGGCAAAGTCCCAGGCGATAAGGGGCATTTGGCAGGTACCGCTTTACCTGCGAGGGTCCTGATATCATTTTGATTCATTCCGCTGTCGCCACCAAACACTGTGTCATCCCAGAAAACAATAAAAAGGGAAAAAGTGCCAACAAAATGTCAGGCATGGTGGGGGAAAGCGAACGTGTGTGTGTACAACAAAACAAACAGCGCAAAAATTGACAAGGCAACATGCATTCCTCAGGCTAATGAGCTGCTGTTCCTCGTGTCAGTCTTCACCTTCACAATAGTGATTACCCTATTAAAGAGAGCCAGGATACCTGAAGCAGCACACGAACACACTTCTGCTCCCTCCTTCTCTCCTCGGTTACCATGACAACAGAAAAAGCCAGGGTCACATTTGTTGCAGATTGTTGCTCAATACCAATTAAGTGTATTGCTACCTGCAGCAAGTCTTCCATCACTCCAGTGATTTTTTTATATGTAAAGTCTAAAGGAGAAATTTGCACGGGTACGGTAAGGATATTTCATTTGCATTGCTTCCATTTAGTTTTTTCGCCTATTTTAACTGAATCAGCCTACCTGTCACTTAGGTTTTATGCTCTGGCAGTCTCGCTCCTAAGCCTTTCGCATTTCCTCACCAGCATCACACTCTCTGTCCCTCCTCTCGCTCTCCTCTGTTCTCAAAGTGTCACCTTCCGCTTCTCAGTATTCTGAATTTCCCTCTTAAGTCTTGTTCTATTTCTGTGATATGAGGCTGAAGACGGATCAAAGGTTCAACCTCAACCTCAGGAGCTCTTTTGCTCTATTTCCTAATTTGTTTTTTTTTTTGGAGGATTGAAGGGAGTGCTTCTTGAGCTGTAACATTAAAGCCCAATGAGCATCAGAAAACAGCAAGAGTTGAACTTGAATTTTAGTAACAAAGGGAAATATGTAAAACCCAACTTAGAGAATAGTTTTGGGGCTCAGTTATGTATTATTGCATGTTGTGGGTTTTAAAACGGGCATGCTGTGATGTTTCTGCTCTTAATGGCTAGCAATAGTTTCCTTCCTTTTCACGTAATGGCCTTTCCCAGCTCGAGAAGGACTGCTGTAAGTAATATCGCAGGAAGAGGCATTTTGTGGACCGACCACAACAGTCAGTTGGGTATGTTGATGTTGACGTTCAGTTCGGCTGATGCAGCAAACTGTAATGTAAGTACGCTGTTCTCATTTGGAGCCTAACTGTCCACAGCCTGGGAAGATTTACAGTGGTTGGTGTTATAGAAGATCCTCATTATGCAGTTATCCTGCATTAAGACCACATTCACACCCACGCACATTCTATGCATGCATGTTTATGCTATCACCACATCATTAAAGCTATTTCTTTTAAGCTTTTTTTGTTATATAGGTTGAAATTCTCTTTACGTGCTGACAGCAATCAATCTGCTGTCTGTAGATGTTGCAAACAGGGTATATAGGAGAGGGTTGTATTTTAAAATTGTGGCTTTTTTATGCTTTTTTTTCAGAAAATTGAGTAGCCTAACTTTAAGTTGCTAACAGCTGAACTAGCTTATCTTTACTGAGGTAACAGTGTGTTTTCTCTGCAGCAGCTTGTAAACTTGCACTTGTGAAACTCTTGTGTCCTTCGTAAAATTTATGCCACCTGTATTTGACACCACATCAGTATTTATTCTGTAATATACTCGGAAAAACTGACAGACTTGGATAGCTAACAACGTCCAGCTAGCATTAGCTTGGTAATATCTCACTAACCCGCGAGCCCACATTGGAATACAACGTGAGTGTCATTACTGCTCAGGGGGGACTAATTTGTATTACACTGTTTTAACAACACAAGCCACAAAAAGTCACAAAAAAGCTAAAAGGAGACGCTAAATGACTCAGCAAATCGATCAGCTCGATCAGGTAAAGAAAAGCAGGGAGTACATAAACACAAATGGAAAAGGGAATTGCCCATTTAAATGCCTGATTTTAAACTGTATTCTTAATTCAGTTTGCAATTTGTTTTTTATAAATCCCTTTTTATAACTCCTCTTTTTAATTGTACAATTAGTAATTCATTAATGAGACGCTTTATTACTCTTTTGTGTGCCTTGCTGTTCTCCATAGAAAATTGCTTTACCCAGGTTTAATAGCACCTTAAACCTGGGTAAAGCAATTTACTGTAGCACCTGTTTTTATTTTCATCTTTCTTCTGTCTTACCTTATAAGTGCAAATAGTGCATTATTAAATAATATACAAGAGACACAAATGAGTATATTGTTAACTAAAACTCTTGCATCCACTATTAACTTGTAAAAAAAAGTGTAATTACCTGGAGGTTTCTCCAAGAGAACTGCAGAGTCACCATCATAGTCTCCTAACTGCTATAATGTGTAGCGATCGATCCCTATTGAATTCATTAGACTTATCAGTATTATTAATGGCCCGTTGTGGAATCAAGTGAAGTATGGCAAGGCTATTACAAATGTCCTAATTGCTGAGAATATTCCCATTAGTCTATTTCTCTGCAGCTGTCACCATCCAGTGGACACCATCTCAGTGTTACCATGCAGATCACAAAATAGTGTTTCACCATCTGTGTTGTAAAACTTATATTTAAAAGGATTGCGTATGTGTTAGTAGAGGTTGTAGAATTGATACTGCACCTCATAAGAAATGTATGTACATTTGAATAATTAAGTGTTTTATTGTGGCATAGATTCTTTCTAGTCACATATGAAGTGATTTGCTATGCTTCACACTGAGTCTGATAAAATGAGGATGATGTTGAAGACATACCATTAGGGCCTTATAGTATTTTAATGTGTTGGCAAGACGTTCCTCATGTTTGACCTTTGACTTACTGAGGTGATAATTTACAGCATATTCTATCCCTGCACTGCTGCTCTCCCTGAGGAAATCAGCCAGGATCTATGGTCATCATTTACATCTCCTCAAATTAAAGCAGCAGTGTGTAGTTACCGCCCCAGGCCTCATGAATCAAACTTTATTGACCACATGGAGAGTTACAGACACCCGTTGAATACCAAGTGTTGGTAAAAGGCCACTGGTTGGTGGTTGAAGGGTGATGGTGTAGACCAGCTGTAAAGATTGAAGGTGGGATCGCCAATACAATGCACCAAACTGATGGAACTGGGACGGTGTTTGCTCATAAATATGGAGATTTCACTTCCAGTAAGAGTCTTTACAACCAAAGGGATTAAAGTGCACATTGACATTCTTTTAAACAATCGATATAGGAACATGTTTGCCAAACATATTGAAAGCAGCTTGCTTGTCTTTATGATCATCAGAGTGTACGCTGCAACCTACAAAGCTCTAATCATCAGAGGAAAACACCTAACCTGGATCCAGTTCTATTAAAATATTTCTGGTACCCATACAAATAATAGCTGGAACTTTACCTATCTGATTATACACTGCCATAACAATCATCATACTGAGCCACATGTAATAAGATTTGTAGTAATCCTGTTAATTGCAATTAAAGCGTCAAATAGATTAATCGTGGCACGTTTCTCATTGATTTTGTGTATCTGTAAAAACATCAGTTTAATTACACATAAAACACACTTCAGTGGCAGGTGTCAAGAATCAAGATTTAAAGCCTCAATGTTTATCTTTAAATCAATGTAAAATGACCATTTGTAAGATTAAGAGAAAGAGGCAATAAGGGACATTGATTTACTCAGCTTGAATTAATTGCCAATTGACTGTTTTTATATTTAGAATACGACAGAATTTAAACTGAACTATAGCCCTAATAAATTATGTCTGAACATGCTTATGATTTAGAAGGCAACTGTCAGTTTCATCAGCTATTACGACAGCTGTCACTGGCAAATGTGCACAGCTGAAGCTAATCAATGTTAATTATGTGAGTTAGCCAAACAAAAGGAAAACTCTTGCTTGGACAGTTTTGTTGAGAAAAAATTATTACTGTATAATTTGNAATGTGCACAGCTGAAGCTAATCAATGTTAATTATGTGAGTTTGCCAAACAAAAGGAAAACTCTTGCTTGGACAGTTTTGTTGAGAAAAAATTATTACTGTATAATTTAATGAGTGGGCTGCATTTGTTTGTCCCTTTTATTCAAAAAGAATGAGTCTGTTTTTTGATTAATGATTTTGGGATAGCTTGACTTCAATCTCTGACAAGTAGCTAGCAAGGAAGCTGCCATGCTAAATTGCAAAGAAACCTAGGATGGNTGTTTTTTGATTAATGATTTTGGGATAGCTTGACTTCAATCTTTGACAAGTAGCTAGCAAGGAAGCTGCCATGCTAAATAGCAAAGAAACCTAGGATGATGCCGAGATCCACAGAGGACAAAAAATGAAAACTGCTGTTCCCCCTGATCCCAACCTCAAAGGTATTTTCACTCTACAAAAAGCGATTTGTCTGAATGATAACATCTTCTGACAGATTTGCGAGTTCCACTCCTTGATTCAGATCCCTAAGGATCCTTCCTATAGTTTTATTTAAACCATTTTTTGTTGTTTTGTTTTTCAGTCTATTCACAACCTGCTTCCAGCATGTTTTCAAAACTGATTTAACTTTAAAATTAATGAATATAATAAGTCAGCCAATCGTCTCCACCCCACTTTACCCAGGACAACTTTTTCCAGCTATTCAGTCAAATACAGAGGTCCTGTTTGCTGGAATCATTTACCAGATCATCATTAGCTAAACTCTTCTTGTTGGATCTGTTAAGCAACACAACTACATAATTGGTGTGTTTTTGTTCAGTTTTTCTACACATCTGTGTGTATTTCTCTGTTTTTAATTTTTGTCATGTTGTTTGCCTGATTATATGAGGGCCACCCAACAAGCCTCTTCCTGCATTTCTGTTTTTGTTAGTTATTGTTTTACTTTTGTCAATCCCAATAATTCTGTATATTCATTGTTTTTGGTATTATATCCTTTACTAAACCTCATGTGGCCTGTTTCAAATGGTAAGATACTGAATTCTTTTTGTTGCAATGCTTGAAAATAATGGTTGTCATTGAAGTTCCATAAGTTTCCAACAGTTTGTAAGTCATCCATAGATGTTTTGATAGTCAAACTGATAATGCTTCATGGTTTTTATTAGTGTTATTAGCAAGACCCTGTTATTAACTTGTTATATACTTATAGGCATAGTAGTAAGCGGTTGGAAACCTAAACATTGTTTACAAATGTTGGTTTTGTCACAATATTTGGTTTAAATATAATTTTTCCATTGCGTGCAGTAGAAGATGCAGTGTAGCAGCCATAGCTTTCGTTCTCATTCTGGGCAGTCTGTCCTGTCCTGCTTGATAAGGATGCTCTGTACCTGCTGTTGCTTGTCAAGGAAAAGCAGATGGAGAATAACCTCTGACCCCAGTGGCCTACATTGGAGGCCGTCTCCGTGACAGCGAGTGCCAGCCAGTCTCTTCCTCGTAGCAAACAGAAAGTATGCCAATCTATCGCCTGTGAGTTTCCATTGTTTCTTTTGTAATATTCAAGAAGAAAAATGGGCAAATTAGAACTCATGCAGTATGCATGAGTTTAGAAAGCCCCCCATATAATTCCACTGCTGAGGGAAAGAGGAAGTCTAGGAGCAATACAGCTGTGCTTTCAGCATGTTTAGCATTTCTGGGTTGCAGTGTTACTGCCTATGCCAAATAATGTGCTGTTACTAGTCTTGAGAGGAAAAGCTGGCTTAATTTTCCCCATCACCTATTACTACAAATATTCCCCTGTGCATTACTTGTTGTCTGAGGCTACTACTGTACATAATACAACAGAGCGACATCCCCATGGTACTCGAAAGGAGTGCTTTTCACAGCTCATTGCTAACAGCTAACACTCTGGGTTTCATTGGAAAATCTCATCGGGCTCTACAACTCAATATTCAGTGTCCCTTTAGAACCAATTCTGGGTTGGCAGCACTCGACATGATTGCCTTTAAGTAACTGACAGGGTTGCGGTGTTACATGGCACTCAAGAGCTCGGTTAAGTGTTTAGCGGCAAAGAAAACTGTTCAAATCTGGCCGCTGTTAAAAGAAGAGGCTAAGGCCAACATGAGTTGGGTTCCCTAATGGCCTAGAGGTGGTCGCTCAGAGAGCCTGTTTTTCTATGACTTGTCTCACTGTGCCATGATGGATTACTAGAGAGTTTGATTGGCCAACTTCTGTGGATGGATGGTGGCTGAATTGCAGTGCAGTAGAGTATTGATTTCTGTGATAGTCCAGTAGTGTTCTTGCGTGTGGGGGAAACGATATATGAAATACTGCATTAGTGCGTGGGGTGCGGGTTGATGCTCTATCTGTTTGTAGCAGACATATTTGCCAATTTGTCATCTGCTTATTAATTGCTTGCCCTTCATAATCAGGCGGTGTAAACAAATTAAACGAGGCCTCAGATGATCCAGTGCCTCTAGCTTTTTTTTCCTCCCAGAATTAAACCATATTTCCCATAAACCTCAGTGCTTGATGTCTCAAACCACTTAGTTTTTCCTCAAAGTTCTCTTTTGAACTTGAATCAACATGTTGAGAGTGTTTGTTTTTCCTCTTATCAAACTTTTATTTTCCTTTTGCTGTGTGCCAGTGCAAAGAATTGAAAACCCCAAAACTGTAAATGACCTTATGGTGGATAGTTTAAAGGAATAGTGCCACATTTTTTTGGGAAATATTTACTTTCTTTGATGAGAGTTAAATGAGAACCACTTTCATGTCTGTCAAATATGAAGCTCAAATATGATGTTACAGCTGGGGCAAAGCAAGGGGAAATAACGTGCCTGAGTTTGCACAATGATTATCTATCAACCTGCACCTACATATAAAGCTCACTAATTACCATGTCAGACCCAGTCTGTTAGAAGAAATTGTTGTTGTTTTTTTGAAGGGGGAGTGTCACATTACTCCTGTGCCAAGGCACACTGACTTCCTGAAGTTTCTGCCGGTTGCCTGGCAACCTCAACGTGTCAACTCCAGGATTGATTTATTTTTACCTTTTTAGATGGAGCTAGTCCTCCTGTTCCCCCTCCTTGTTTGTAGTCTCAGTGTGAAGCTAAGCTAACCGTCTGCTGGCAGGAGCTTCATATTTGACAGACTGATATGAGGCAAAATGTCAAATCATTCCTTTAAAATGCAGAGCAGTAACTGGTAAAGAATCTGAGATTATATTACTTAAATCGATCATAGAAAAATGATATATACAGTATAAAGCAGGCTTTACATTTTTTTTCCCAATGGTTCTCATTGCCTGTATACTTACTGTTGTGTATTCTTTATATTGATGCTCTTTCTATTTTCTCTATCCACTTTACTGCTGTAACAGTGTAAATTTAACCAATATAGGGTCACCATACCATACCTTACCTAACAACCGAACCATACCATACGATACCACCCCACACCATACCATACAAAACCAAACCTAACCATCCACCAACCAACACCTTTTATTACAGTCCAGGCCAATGCTAAGACTTCACAGCTGACAAGTGTGAATGTCATAATGTTTTCAATCTGTCCATGTTGAATTAGTCCTGCATAGCTCATCTGCTTAAAGTCTTACAGTATAAGGACATTGGCAAGTTCTAGCTTAACTCGCAAATCACTGCGTCAGATCATTATTTGATTGGCAGATATTGCGCAATGCAGGACGCGAGTCAACCGAATACACCAGTTGAACTCTAGCAGAGTCCACGGAGGGGCCAGCCACTGATCCTGTGGTTATCTTTCCATGCTTGGATCCTTCCCAGGGTGCGAGTTTACCCGACCTCAGCATGACTCAATCCTCCCACTGCTACTTTTTTTTTTTTGGTGGAAAATAAGTTTGGAGCAAAAAAAAAAAAAAAAAAGACAACAATCAAAAACAATCACTCAGCATTAAACAAACACCAATGTAGAGTCTTCTCCTTCTCCCTCTTCTCTGCCTCTCTCTGTGTGTCTCCCTCTCTCTGTCTCACTTTGATATGCAGATACCCCTACCGTTTGTACAGTGCAGCACCGAGGGGAATATTGACTTTTCAGAGAAGCAGAGAGCTTTTACATTAATTGTGACACTAAACCTGTATTCTTTTGGATTTTTTTTTTTTTTTTTTGGTGTGCATTTGATTCATATTGTGTCCCATCTCTCTGCTCTTTCTCCAGATGTGGAGGAACTCTGTGTTGGAGTNGATTCATATTGTGTCCCATCTCTCTGCTCTTTCTCCAGATGTAGAGGAACTCTGTGTTGGAGCGGGGGATTTGGATTGCACTCTAAAGGGAAAAAAAAACTGCAGCACAATTATTACCTTAATGTAAAAACTGCTCTACCTGCAGGCTTGAAAGTCCTCATCAGGTTGTCCCGCTCCAGTTATCATAATGATGCTCTCTCGGTAGCCTCGCTGCTACCTCTTTGGTCGAAAGTCATCCCCGATTTCTCCCCCACCCCTCCCACCCCTCTCTTCTGAAGCCTCCCCTGTGCTGATACCACTCCGAGAGCTTGTTCAACTTCAGCTGTACAGACTGTCACCTGTCATGGATCGCCTGTGTCCGGGTGAAGGTGTGAGCCGGACGCGGGCCCTCATCGGCAAGCTGTAGCCCGCCTGGATTTGTCTTCAAAATTATTAATCCTGCACGATTTTTTCTTTCGGAGTTATTCTTTATTTGGATCCAGGGATGGATGTACCGGAATCCAGCAAGCATGGCAAAAAGTCAACAAGTCAAAAGCTGGAGGATCAGAAAAAGGTAAGGCAATTGAATTTCCTCTTCTTTTTTCTGCTTTGGAATGGTCTTCTTTCATCATCTTCTGCTGCTGCTGTGTGTTTGTGTGTGTG
>JANJYP010005045.1:0-47452 GCA_024605115.1 Rastrelliger brachysoma | reverse complement strand
ATATATATATATATATATATATATATATATATATAAAAAGTTAAGATAGCTACACTGCAAAAAAATGCCCCACTTGAAACAAGAGAAATAATACCTAAAATGAGGTTAACATCATGCATTTCAAGCCAAAAAATTTGCTAATTTGTTTTTCTTGGTCATGAAATTCTTGCCACCTGTATTCTTAAAACTAAGATATTGCTCACTGTATTCTTGATTTGAGAAAATATTGTTCTTAAATCAAGAATGTAGTATATGTCCAAAAAGAAAAACCCAGATTAATGAGTAAATTTTCTTGAAAACTTTCTTGAAAACCTCCTTTTGCAGTGTAGCTGCTAGCCGTAGCGTCATATTTAATGGGCAGATATTAGCTATCTGTCAGAACGCTAGCTAATTTTTACAATGTAAACATATTTACAAAACCATTTGAGTTGAATTCTTGTTATAATTGAGCGTCTTGTTGCTGGCAGAGTTTTCACGGCCTGTATCAGCCATGTGCGAGAACCACGATGGCCTCTCCCACCGCAGCGTCAGCGAACAACGTCGTCTCCACAGCCCTTCTGTGGACGAGCAGGAGACGGAGCTGGAGCCCAGTCTGGAGCAGGACGAGGAGGACAAGGACCAAGACCAGGACGATGACGGCAATGTCACTCCGAGCAAAAAGAAAGAAATCATGGTATTCTAAATTTCTTGTGACTTTCCAAGAATTTACATTATACCGAACATATATAGATAGAAATATGATGAATAGTGGTTCAGTCAACTTGAGAACAGGGAAGGTGGCAGGAACTGCAGGGGTGCTGCTGTAAATAGGTGCAGTGCAAGCTTCTCAGGGCAGTTGAGGCTTATCCAGCATGGGCATAACACTGTGGTGGCTTTGCCGGATTTAGCATTTACTAACTCTTCTCCTTTCGCTCCTATTCACTCAGGCTTATATGCTTACACTGCACTGCTCATAAATCCTGCTAACAGCTTTACAGTTTTTTAACCCCTTTTCTCATTGTGCTGAGATAGTCCTCTGTTTCTAACATCCTTTTTCTTTTTTAACTCCCGCTGGCCAAAAAGGAGGAGGCAGGGTCACCAGTTGACAATAAACAGGAGGTATTTGGTGTCCAGTGATTTGGTCTCTGTCTGTTTGTGCACCTGTCTTTGTCCATCCATCCTTTTTTTCTCGTTCCAAGTAGGCCTCTAATTGTCTAGTAGTTGTATCTCGCTCTCTCTCTCTTTTTGTTTGTCCTTCCGCTGTATTCGTTTGTCATAGTGTGGCAGTCAATACTATCCTCACAGACGGGGAAAAAAAAAAGATTGCTGCATAGGTTGTGTCTCAACATATTTGTTATGTTTAAGCATCCCAGCAAACATTTGAGAGACAGTGGTTGGTACACTGAGGATAAAGTTCAGTTTTCACAATATGGCATACTAAAAAAAAGTGAGTTTATATATGAAATAAAATTCTGTCAGCTATGAGAACTACAACAAATTGTATTCTGGTGCTATATTTACACACCATCTGTTCAATTACAAAAAAATAAAATGTCTCCTGGGATGTGTTTTCAAGTAATTTCCAAATGATCAACTTTGTCTTGGCATGGTAACAAGTGGCCAAATCAAGCCTTCCAAGTTTGTCAGTCTGCTTGTCTCCCCTTATTGACTGTCCTTCTACCATCCTGTCTGCACCTTGTTCCTGCACTCTCTGCTCTGACCCTGCACTCTTCACCCTCTGATCCCCTTTGTCCCCCCGCTTGCCCATTCTCCTGCCCCAACTCAGCTCTCTCAGTTGGACCAGGAGACCACACCTCGGCACAAACAGGAGGTACAGGTTCTTGCCTTCAGCCCTTCAGTAACTGTGTGGTGTGTGTGCCGCTGTTCCTCCTGGTTTTTTGTTTTTTTTTTAAAACAGATTTTTCTGCATCCATTTCCTTGGATCAAGTAATATTTTTGTATTTCTTTTGATATGGTGAGGAGATTTGAAACATCTACCAGCCATGAGTAGAATACTTTAAAAATTGAGCTTTGAAAGTCTCAGGTGAAATATTTCTCTCCTGTAGACATGAGGCAGAAACGATCTTTTCTACTCCCTAAGTGCCTGAATAAAAGCTGAATTTTTGGGGATATTTTACACTCAATTCCCTGGTGAAAGAAGACTCAGATCATTTACTCGACCAAAAGTTATGGTACAAAAATACTCAATAACAAATTTATGTTTAATATAATCAGCAAAATGCACTTAATATATTAAAACTAAAAGCACTTGTTAGGCAGAAAAATGCCCCCTGTGACCCATTCTGATGTTTAATATGGATCTTATTTAAAGTGAAATAACAGCAGCAGTCCCCAAATATTCTGTAAAATTTGCCTAATGAAGAATATTATTCCATTTGCACATTCATTTACTGTATATGGGCATTCTTTTCTGCAAATAAGGGTCAATATAGTTTATAGAAAGCCTAAAATACAAATTAAAGATGGTGAAACTTGAAAAGATGTGCCGCATATTTTAGACCTAAAAATGGAATATATAAAGAACCTTAAACAGTAGAGAAGAAAATGAAAATGTTAACTGCACTGTTATTCCCCTAATGTAATGATATTTGACATCATTATCCACTGTCTTACATTATTATATTATGTGATAAGGTTAGAGGGATAATGTCTCTTTGCTTGTTGAGTAGAACAGATTATAGACATTTGAAACACGTCATGGAGTTTTGTCTGCCAAAACTGTCAGGAACCTCTGGATTAATCTTTTACAATAAATTGCATTTTATAAGCTTATTATATACGTATATATCTTCAAATAAGAAATCACAGTGTGTTTACTAATTGCTGTCAGATGGGTATAGAGGAATAAAAAGTGCAATATCTCATACCAAAGGTATAAAGTAGCAGAAAATAGCAATAATACTTGTCATGTTCAATAACTGTACTAAAATAAAACACATAATTACTTTCCACCATGCAAACAAACAATCAAACAAAATAAATGTAGAATTTTAATCAGCAAACAAATTTAATGGGTGTTGCATATTCATTTCTTCCTTCTTTTATTCTAGTTTGTAATGAGTGCCTTGATTGTTGTGTTCATTTGTGTCTTAAAAAAACGAATTCAGTTGTAACTTGTTTATTTGTTCTTTGTTTTCTGTGGGCTTCAGTAGCATCTTATATGTCATATCTCCATGGGCTACAACACAGACTGGTAAAACTCCAGCATAAACTTAGCATAAGCGATTTGCATTGCATCTCCTTCTGCGTGTATGCCGTGTTATTTCATATTCGGTTATGCATATCTGACGGCGGCTTGTGATGATGTTGACGTGAGCCTCGCTGATGAGAAACCCTGCTAATGCACACCCTTTTTTTCTTTTTCTGTCTCTTTGTCTGTCTTCCCTCCAGTTTCTGGATAAGTCACAGGACGTCTTGTTGAAGCACCAGGCCAGTATCAACGAGCTGAAGAGAGCCCTTAGGGAGCCCAACAGCAAACTGATGAACCGGGAGAAGCGTCTGTCAGCGACCTCCCCAACCGGCACGCCAGAGAAAAAGGCTGTGAGTTGTGGGATCAAGGCTGGGGATAAATAAGGGGGGGGGGGGTAGAGGGAGTAGGTGGTGGATGGGGTCTGTTGGCTTTAAGGTCAACTGTGGTCAATGTCTCAAATCTAGCAAACTCTGATGTTTGACATTCCATTAAAGGGCATTGATGTTCCAGTCTGGCCGCTGTCATGTTGAATTCTTCCCTTGGCTACTTGACTCAAGGGAAAAAAATGGACCACATTAATGTCTCACCTGCAAGTTTCATTGGAATATTTCAACCATTAAGATCTACTGTACGACAAGAGAACAAATGACTATGATTGGTGAAGGTAGTTATGGTTATACAACTGTTTTTGTCCTGCAGGCATTTCAAACAGATCCTGTTTAAAGATATTATTGCTCACAGGAACAAAAAAAAACGCTGCAGTTTCTTTAAAAAACGTGTATTTCTTTTGTGTGCCAGAAGAATTCAGATAATATTCCCGAGGTATTTGAAGATGACTGACAAGTGGCACAGAAGGAGGCATCTTGATGAGATTGGCCTCAAGATGTTTTTCAGATTTACTCAATGTGAGGCACTTGAGGAATACAGTAATTATTGGTTATCTTTTTTTTTCCTTGATTACCTAACAGAGACACAGTTCTCTTTATGTCAGCTCTTCAGCTTTGATCACATTTTGTTAAGTCGCTTATTGAAGACACAGTGGTTAGACTGCAGTTTTCAGATAGTATAGATCTATCTTTGGGGGGTCTTCAGACAATCTCTCATCTGCTGTCAGGGACAATCAGATTATGTCCATAGAATGTCAAACATTGTCTGTAGGTCAAAATCTGTCTTATTCCATGGAAGGAGGGTAGGGTATTATTCTAAATGACTGACAGTCGGAGGCTTGGAAAGTCGTGGCGTTCTCGAGTGTTTCTAAGAGATTGAATATAACGCAACCCTTTGATGTAGTAACAGAAAAAAAATATTTGCATTTCAAATGTCTACTGATTTGGTATTGTGGATTTTGTGGCTGTCAGGTACACGGGATTGCAATGTTTTTAGTTTGAACTTCATTAAAAAGTTTCTCAAGGATAGCCGATTATTTCCACCTTTCCCGTTTCCTGCCACTTGTCGTCCTCCCTCTTGTATGAAATGCTTTCTTGTGTATCTTCCTACTTTCTCATTTCCAATCTGACTTCTAATGGCTGTTCTTCCTCCTCTTTTTAACTCTCTCCTCTGCTTCATGTCGGTCAGTTGGTGGGCCGAGTGGTGGGAAAAGACCCTGTTAACAGCCTGTCTGTTGAGGGTTTCGTCCAGAAGACTGTGGTGACTTCACCTGAGGTTGCACATCTCTCACTCTTCCTGTTTCATTATTGTAGCATTTGTGGTTTGGTGAAATGTACTTCCCACTGTGCATTACTATCATTCATAAGTCTTTGATCTCTTTTGTAAAAACATACGATCACATACCGTATAGTTAATCCCTAAATGAAAATGCATGTTTACCCCAACTTGACCATTGAAATGATTGTGGAGATTTCATTATCTGCAGTAGCTGTGCTTGGCATGTCTAACTGTGTTTAATCTATACCAACATGTAGGGCTCTGAGGAGTGGGTATTGATTGAAAAACAAGAAACTTATCAACAGGACCATGACTGGAAGGCAGAAGAAAAGAACAAATGTCTCACATCTGATTCCTCGTGGGAGAAAAAGGAGCTGGAAAAAGAGATAGACGTTGCCAAGATGATACATATTGAGGTAACAGGATCTGACAGAAAAGAAACGAAAAGCCATAATGATAATTTTCCATCAACAAAATCGTCCAGAGAGGCTGATGTGTGTTCTGAGCCTTGGCCCTCTAACAAAAGTCGTTTGGTTCAATTATCTGAGAATGCAGACTTGGTTCAAGACAAATCTCAAGCCTCAGACCCCGAGGCAAACAATGATGTGGCCCCGGGCTCGCACCAGGTAAAAGAACGCACAGCTTCTAAACCGAGGAAAAAGAGGAGACCCCAGAGCTTAAACCTTGGAATGCCTGCAGAGCTCACCTACAGTAAAGGAGGCAGCGATTCTTCTGCAGAAGAAAATGATGGCTCAGACTCAGAACAAACGCCAGAAACAGGAAATCATAGTGAGTCACCCTCATTGGTGATGATGAAAGATGATCAGGGATCAGGAAAGGATCAGTCTGTCAGTGTTTATGAAGACAGCAAACAGGAGGATATATCGATAGGAGAGAACAGGGAGATCACCACTCAAGAAACAGAGCAGGTAAAGAAAAAAGTGAGCCAGGTTGTGACAGCGGATATTGATTTAGGGTCAGTGAATGGTCCCGGAAAGGTAGAACATGATAGTTCATTAGCAGGTGTGATCAAGGTAAGAGGGAAAGGCCTTATCGACAACAAAGAGCTAGCAGAGGTGAAATTGCGACAGGTCAGGACACACGAGAGAAAGATCAGCAGTTCTGGGGGAGAGGATATTGAGGCCGTCCTTGGAGACAGAGGTCAGAAGACATCTCTTCACCGGTTGTCAGGCAGCTACCAGTCGGAAATCACCAGGATTGTTCCTCTTAAGCCAGAGCGGTCAAAAAGTGTAGCGTGTAAAGATGAAAGGGACAGGTCAGGACAGGACGAGCCCACGCGAGCCTTCAGAAGAGAGTACCGTTGGTCAGTGGGCTCTCCCGAAGGATCTTCAGACATGAGCTGGACCGATGTTCCCCCCTTCCATCCGGCGTTCGCAGCAGATCTGGAGGGCGCTACGAAAACGCAACAACCCGACGATAGCTATCAATCCAGTAGAGGACCCACAGAGAGTCATTCGTTCGGCTCAAAGATATCAGCGCTTCCCAAAATGGTTCCTCCGGCCCCGCCAGTAAAAACACAGAAGGCCAGGGAGTCTGGACTAATACTGCGGAACAGCCGAAATGCTGGCAGGGAGCCTAGCCTGGACGCAGCCAAGAAGAGACACTCGGTAACTCTGCTTGGCATCTGCTATTCAGTCATTGGAAATAGAGCATCGCATGAGCTTCAGACAGACTCGCACGCCATGTTTCTTTTTTTCCTACGTTTTCAGTGACTTGAAACACTCATCCATCTTTACTGTACGTGCCTGTATGAAGAGCAGGCGGAGTGGTACTTTTGCTCCGTCTTGGTGGCAAAACCAAACAAACAAAAAAAAAAAGTAAAAGTATTTGCCTGTAAAAAGTTTGGATTTTTACTCCCCTACATGATAACCCAGATTTATCCCCATCCATTGACCCTAAACACAACACACTTTCTGGCAAATCTGTACAGTACAGCTCACCACTGACTGTGAAAGTAAAAAAAAAAAAAAAAGTTTCAGTTGTTGGTTTGTCTTGTAACATGTAAACTTGTGAGCCTTAAATTTCTTCCCTGCTCACGTTGTTCTCCCAAGTGGAGTACACCAAGGAAAAGAAAGGCTCACGTATTATCATTGCTCTGATGATTTTTTTTTTTTGCGTATTTCCATGCCATTTTTCAAAAAGTGGAAATACAAAACAAACGATTTATTGCATACTAATGCTACAAATGGAATCACTCATTTGTGAAAGCAAAAAGGGTGAAAAAGTATTGTCATTCATTACATTATCACAGACAGCTATTATCTTCCAAAATTAGAGATAAATGGAGTATAGAATTGGTTTGGGCACAGATCATTGAGAAACTATATCAAATTGATAAACTTGCACCAACAGAATTCATAAAATGCCACTTGATTGTTCAGGGTGGTAATAATAAATCATAAATATCTTTTCCGTCCCCCTCCCCTTCAACCTCACCTGGATAGAAAACCAAGCTGTTTTTACAACATGTTGGTTCCTTCCGACTGTGAAAACCCCCAGAAGGCAGTAAGCAGCCAGACACCACAGCTCAGTGCCTGACAGTCAGATTTGCTGCTTTTCATTTCACTGTTGGTATCATTAGGAGCTTGCACGCGTTTTTGGCACTGGAATGAAAGGAATTTGAAGTGAATAGACATGACAGCTTTCATCATTTCCCACCTTTTCATCTGAGTCAAGCGCTTGTATATATTGGATTAAACAGGCATGAGAAGAGGTGTTGCGTTAGCTCCGAGAGTGCAAACGACCTCGCCGGCGAGTGACAATCGTATCAAGATCAGATTGAACATGGGGAGTGTGGGAAAAAAAAAAAAAAATTACAGTACGTGCTCTTTTCAGAACACGTGGACCCGCTCTCTCAGTCGTTTTAACAGGCTTTGACGTGCACAGTCGGCACAATTTTTTTTATTGGACATTGAACAATATTATTTGAAAATCTTGTTGAAATTCAAGGCGTGTAGTGTTACATCAAGTCGGCTAATGAGTGGCTGCTGCTATGCTGAAAACCTGCTCATTATACAAAACTGCATGATTCTTTCTTGTCCTGACTGCTAATTCTAACAATAAACCTGGCTGTAGATGTTTTTTTTTTTTGTTGCAGTAAGCTCACCTCTTTTCTGTCCTCTTCAAAGTAGTGCTTGAAATTTGTGCCTGAATCCATTTGGACCTGACTGGATCTAAACTGAACCAGCGGGCTTGGATTGGGTTTGGCTGAATTTCTCACCTAAACTTGGGTTTTAAGCTATTTAAAAGACATTGAAAAGAAAGAAAATACTGATTTAGTAGCTATTCATCAGCAAGTAAAGCAATTTTTTTTTGGCTGTTCTCAAATTGGGCTCTCAATCAGCAGTACACCAGGATCCCAGTTTAGGTTTGGACTGAAATATTTCGAGCTCAGAACACACTGAGCTCATATTTTCAGGCCACAGTCAAGCTCTGCTGTTAGGATTTCTATTTGTGTGGTGCTCTGTCAGTTCACTTCAGCTTGTGCTAATCTTCAGAATGCTCTCTGTGCTCTTTTCCTCTGCTTCCCCCTGCAGGAACCTGTCTCTGCTCCTTCCATATATGAAGCGCCGTTTGCTGACTTCAAGGTTAATTCATTTGTATTTAAACGTTCCCTTCATGTGATCCACCCATAGTCTCTCTTTTCCTCTCCCTTACAGATACACTGCATGGCTCCTAACTAAGTACATCACTTTCTCCTGATTATATAAAAAAACAGCCAAAAGCTATAAAGGATGAAATGTATTACTTTTCACTGGCTACTCAGCTGTCCTCATCCATCACTTGTAAGAGCTTGAAATGAATGTGTGGGTTGACAAGAGAAGCCCTTGCACTGAGCTACTGCTGGCATGATCCAGTTTTTTTTAAAACTTTGATTTGAATAATAAGTGAACTTGTGACATGTAATTAAAATAATTAAGATAATTACTTAATAAGAGAAATTGTTTTAAATTGGCTGATATGAGAGCTTCATTGTAATTCAATGGCATAAAACAGTGACTGTTATGTTTCCGACCCCTCATCATGGGTCACCCCCCGTCTTATTAGAATACTTTTTGAGGGCCGTTGCCTACAAAAACACTTGTATCTTTGTAAAAAGGAATATAATCAAGAAAAGTTTGATGGAATACTCTAAGAAACTGCATTATCTACAAAGTGTCTTTTAGCATTCATGTCCACTTGGCTAATTTAAAGATATAAACTTTATTTGGATTATTTACATTGTAGAGCTTAGGGTAATTAAATTATCTCAGTTTTGCCATTGGTTTCTAGTTATTTTAGTTTTTTAATAGTGACATAATAATCATACCAAATCAAATCAATTCCACTAGCCAACAGATGAGCAGCTGACATTTTAAGCTAGTTACTGTTTTACTATTGTTTTCATAATTCTTAATTGAACTGAGATACTAATTCAATTTAGTGACATAATATATGAAAAGTGAATTATTAAGATGCTTTTCAACAATGCAAAAATTAAGTAAGGAAATAGTTTCAGATAAATACATTTAGCTTTTGGCTGCAGTGTGCAGTTACTGGAGTTACTGTATTTTATTTTTGTTGTAACTACATGATTTAAAAAGCAATACATTTCTATGGCATAATAAATTTAATAGTATAATGGACCACAAAAAGCTGATTCTGGCTTTTAGTATTCACCAAATATGTAGTTACCGTATTTTTACCTTTTGTAAGGTCCAGTAATTATGAAAATAGAAGCAAACCCATATTACAACATGTGCTTGGAGCCAGTGTTTTAATTCAAACCCATTCATCATCCTGCAATTTTTGACAATGTGTGTTCTGGAGACACTCGACCTGGTCTTTTCAATTTGCATAAAATAACACAACTTTCAATTGCATGTACTGCATACGCCAATTTCCAATTTCACATGCAGGTGATATGCCAGTCCTTCCCATTAACTTCTGTGGAGAGCAGAAAAAAGCAGTATTTCAATAGTTGCGGCATCAAAGTGCATTTTGATATCATTTGTTGTAAAATATGTGCATTTTATATACTTATTACAGGACATTCTTGCAGGCTTTGTCATTACTATGTTGGTTGCTATGGATGCTGCTGTTGCTGATGTGTTGTAGTTATCTGGGCTATTATCTAGTTGTCTAGGTTAATTGAGTGATTGTATGTAAGTTATGTGCTTTCATTAAAAAACTGATTGTAGAGCACTCCAGGGACAAATTGAATTTGAAGTTTTGGCTGACAGGAGAAGCCACATTGAAGTATTATCCTCACTGTCTCCATGTTAAGGTTTTCTTTTAATAATAGCTCATAAACCCATAAATATGATAGTTTAATGTTAAGGCCATTCATTTAAAATGTTTCTCTTTTGAGTGTTTTGTTACTTGTAGGTAGATTTAAGACACTGGGTTGATACACTGCATGTACCGTGTATTTGATTTCGGATCCTCCACAAATCCCAGCATACACACCGCCGTCAAACATAAGGATGATACCTCAATCCCATTCCATGTCATCTATATCATCAGTCTAAATAAGTTATTCTCAGAGTGGTGATCCTTTATCTGTACCTGCACCAGAAGGAGCTCAGTGACAGGAGGCCTCAGCAAACCGAAGCCTCAGAGGAGGAACAGGAGCGGGACACCGTTGCAGACATGAGAGAAACCCACTTGGGCATCGAACGCAAGTGCTCCAGCATGACAGTCAGCTCCACGTCGAGCCTGGAGGCCGAGGTCGACTTCACTGTCATCACAGACCTCCACTCAGGCATGGAAGACTTCTCTAAAGGCATGTCGGAGCTGGGAGAGAGGGAGCGACATCCCGAAGTAGGGCGGGAGGACTTTGAGGAGACCTCCAGGTTCTACTCAGCGCGTCTAATGGGATCCAGGGACAAGTCTCCCATAGAGGAGAAGCTTCCTGAGGAGGCGATGCATCATGAGGTAGACAGATGAATGCATTCATCCTTCATCGCCATCACCTGCTGGATTCACCCCGCCAGGCTGGGCTGAGTGCCAGAACATCCACTTTTTTTTTTTTTTAAAGCTTTCTTTTTTTCATTGTGTTCAAATTTTGTTCATGTTTAATTTTGTTGCTCACCATTTTCTTCATTGATTAAGTGATTCATTTAGTTTTGTGAATATTTAATTCATTTTATTTTCTATTTACTTCCATTTTTTTGAGTTCCACTGTCACTGCATCATCATTTGCATGCTGTCATCAAGCAAAACTTCATAATAAAAAATGTATGGACTATTATGTTTTTTTAAGTTTACTGAATTCAAATGCTTCATTCTTGAAAGTATGCTGTTCTTACACAATGCGTCATCTTTCCGGCCTTGTCAGGGGTCTGGCCTTGAAAAAACAGCTTGGTGCTTGGTGTTTTCTTACTGTGTGCTGTTTGTGTTTTATTACACAGCCTCCTGTGGCAAAGAGAGACCCCAGTGCTGTGAGTATGGCCCAAATGCTCAAGAGGGCCGGCGGCAAGACAGAGACACATACGAATGGATCAGAAGTCCTTCCAAACATAATGAATGTCTCACCACAGGTAAAGAAACAACAAGAAGATTAATAAATAAGCAATGGCAAACCTTACTGTACTGTCCTCTACAATATGGTGCTATGAATTTATTAAATAGTAGGCTATGGGTCTTTGTGAAGTACACTTATTTTCTTATTACTCATCTACTTATTTCATCTCATATTGGCTCAGTGTAAAGCTACAGCCAACATCATGTTAGCTTAGCATGCAGAAAGTATAAAAATGACCATTTTCGGGTATGGGGAGGTTATGTGTCACACTTTATTTTGGCTGGGTGACTTCCTTTAGTTGCCTGGCAACCTCACAACAGAAATTGTTGTTATTTCCACACTTTGGTTTTATTTCAATTAAACATTTAACATGTTAATTATTTAATTAGTCTGCTTGAAAGATTTTAATTTTGCTACCTGCAGACAGAGCCATGCTAGCTAGCTGTTTCTTCTTGTTTTCAGTTTTTATAGTTTAATATTTATCTCACAAACATGAGCTTGATATTAGTCTACTCATTTAACTCTTAGTAAGAAAGTTAATAAGGTGTTTCCCAAAGTGTAAAATAACTTTACAAAATGTATTTTATATTTATTTATATTTAAATGTTGAATTCCTTTCTTCTTCTTCCTTTTCTTTATGTCTTACTGTATACATTACAATGAGTTAGCTACTGGTAGAAGGGGTCATGTAGGACAGGGGTGGGCAATCATGTGCCATGGAGGGCCGTGTGTATGCAGGTTTTCCTTCCAACCAAACACTTCCACAGGTGATTTCACTGATTAACACACCCCTGTGGCCTAAGGTGTATTATTCAGTGAAATCACCTGTTGAAGTATTTGGTTGGAAGGAAAACCTGCATACACACGGCCCTCCAGGACCGGAATTGGGCACCCCTGATGTAGGACAATACTTACCATGAGATAGGTCATGTCATATAGACTAGCAATAAAAAATTTGACATTTTTTCAAAGCTCTGGAGTTAGTTTTGATTAGAGTAAGAATTTTCTTCTTTTCCAGTGACGTGACAGCTGTATTCCCCAGACACACATGACATAATAGCATTATTAAGGAGTGATTAAAGTATTGACAGTGTATTAATGAGGATGATTGTGGGAATCCCATTCATCTCCAGAGGCAAAGATTTTAGTGCAGGCTTCCTGTCCCACAGGTGCCTCATTAAAACGCTGGGCTCTTTAGCCATTCAGCTAATGGTGTGGATGAACTCAGGCAGTAATGTAGAGAGGGTGCCTTTGATGTGCCAACTCAATTTTCAGTCAAATTTTCCAAGATGACAGTATAAGNTGTGTGTGTGTGTGTGTGTGTGTGTGTGTGTGTGTGTGTGTGTGTGTGTGTGTGTGTGTGTGTGTGCGTGCATCGAATGGAGGATGACGTCATCTGTAGGCAAGAGTATAGCTCCTGCACTGATGTCATTGTGGCAGCAGAGGGAGACAGTTCCTCAGTGAAAGCTTGGCCTGTGACTGTGTCATCTGTCTGCATGTCTGCAACCAGACTGTACTAAAGTGAATTTGTTCAGCTTGAGGATTGCCTTCATTAGCAATTCATCAAGTAACCATGCAGATATTGGTTTAATTGTGAGTCATGGCTATGAAATACAATGCAAGCTACTGAGGCAAAGCACTGACTCATTTTAAATGCTAAATCTGATTTCTAGTGTTTATTATCATCATAAATTATTATCATAAAATTTAAAAACTCCTTGAAATAAGCTAGACTAAAATAAAGGAGGACTTTGTTGCTTTAATATATAGTACATTATATTACAGCAGTTGCTTTAAGAATTATTCAATGTGTTTTTGCCACTTGGAGAACTACTGATAATGATTAGCAAACACTTGCCTACAATTCCAAAAGACATAGAACAACTGAAGCCTTAATACTTTTTTGAAACCTGATAATTGAAAGTCCAATATTCCCACAAAGTAGTGGGAATATTGGACTTTCAATTATATTGTAATTATATATAATTACTAGGCACTTTACTGGAAGGAGCTGCCTGCTGCTTGATGAGAGCAGTGAGAGTCAATCAAACAGTGAAGTTGCAGGAAAATTGGTCATTTGGTTCAAATCACCGTCTTCAGAATCATTCGGAAGACCATTACATATGCTCTGTAGAGCTGTGAGGAACCGCAACGGTGTGTAATTACTCTCTGTGGGGTTCCCTACGAGTGACACCTTTCACATTACGCATAATCATTTGACCCATTGTTAATATAAAAATAGCTAGTGATTAGTGACACTTTTTGAAACTTCTGAAAGAACAATTAACACATTCTTCCTCCTAGAAATGAAACATTTAATAAGATGCTGGTACACCTGTCACCATAACCGCTTTTGTTGGATGACATATTGTCTCGAAATAATCACAATAAATGATATTACTGTCATTTGAAGGTCATTTTATATCACTGATATAATGATAATTTCACAGAATAACAATAAAAGAGGATGGGTTTGGAGAGTGGGCGTTACACTTTTGTAAAAGCACAGTCATTATGGGTTGAAACAGATTTATTAACTTTTAATGTGAGGAAATAATCCATCGTCAGGGTTTGTGAAAGTTTGATAAAAAGAATCTGCACTGTATGAAATGTAGGATCCAGTGTTTTTTGACCTTTTTTAGAAGTAGAAATTTGGAATATTTTTGGCATAGTTCTCAAAGTCGATGGATTTTTATTTTCTGTGTGGCTCTCTCCATAATGAGGTGTAACTTTCATATGCTGATTAGCCCAAACTATTTCACTTCATGACCACCTAATGCATTTTCTTTAATGAAGCTGTACCTTCCAAGCGCACACAAGTCTAAAAAATTGTTTCTTTTTCTCCTTCAGAACTACGGAGTCATCAGCCAGAGAGAGGCTCCTGCTCCAATTAAAGAAAATGGCTCCCCTGTAAGTATCATTACAGAGGAGATACATCAGTGTGACAGTATATGTGTGTGTGTGTGTGTGTGTGTGTGTGTGTGTGTGTGTGTGTGTGTGTGTGTGTGTGTGTGTGTGTGGCAGAGTAAGAAAGTGCAGTCATTGTCCTGTTGCTGTCCTCGTTTTTTTTTTTTTTTTAGCCTTGACCTTTACATCTGAATAAGTATTAGAAAATGACATCTGCATTGTGTCTGTGTCCTGTCCCTGCCAAATGTTGACAGGATATGGCATTTGATGTCACGGTGACTCAGATTTGACTCAGTAGTTGTGGTTAGGACATTTAAATGAGTACATGAATTTTCCAAATGCTGCGGATAACTCTGATTAATCTCTCTCTCTCTGCTCGAATTTTTGTGTTAATGAGTGACTTAAGGCATTACTATCTCAAACTCGAATCACTCAATTCATCACTCATTTGTCTTACAGCGTTCCCTATTTACAAAAAAAAAAAAAAAAGTGCACAAGGCCCACTTCATTAATTCTCAAAAGCAAGTATATCTGTATTAACCAAATTCAAATATAGTGTTAATGTCCAACTAAAAAGCATATCTGCTTCATGAATCACTTTGATCAGAAACCATGTGGGAACAGTTATATTTTAAATTATTTGATTTTATGATGGCACCCCCTAGTTATGGATTAATTTGATGAATTACTGTTCTGCTCTCTGTTTATATAGCTGGAGACCATATTTCAATACAGCAAATCAATTCAAATAATGCAGCGTTTAATCATAGACAGAGCAGGCGGTCACACTGAGGCTGATTGCATCCTGATACACAAAATAACAGCTTCATGCTGAAAAAAACCCACATTAGCATGTCTCCTTCTTATCTAACATACAAACATGAGCATACATTTTAATCTGCCCCTAAGCTTGTTGAAACCAAACAAAGATTCAGCTTGAAAAAGTGCACCGCTAATGACAGTAAACAAGCTAGGTAGTAAATTAGCTGCTCAGCTGCGGCACATTGAACAGCATGTAAACGCACCTGTAAATGTCACTTCTGTGTGGTTAAATGCTAGTTTGGTTGTTGCTCTTCAAAAACCCTGTTAGTGACAGGGCTGTCTGTCCATGACTTGTAGCTACAGCAGTTTGTTTACTGTGTGTCCGTCCCCCATGGTGTAACACCAGTACAGCGGCAGCCTGCTAGCTGCTATCAATCAAACGAGACACTAGCATGCCTCTTCAGCCAGCTGAGACAAAAAGCATTTCTGTTATTTCCAGCAAATAACTTATTTCATCATTTTTAATGATACAAACTGTTGGCAATATTTTTGACTGCATAACTGTAATCTTAGTTAGACTTTAATGTAGAGATGCTTCAGTATTTTTGATATGCTAACCTGTTTTCTGTGTGTGCATTGTATTAGCTAGAGCAAAACTTACTGGTTATATTGACAAAAAAGTATGTTACTATTATTAATTTGTGCATTACCAAGCTACCCTTTATAATCTAAAATGGATTTAAATTCCTCAGTGTTAGGATTTATTATCATACAAAGTCAGCCCTTATTCTTGAGACATGAGTAAGCAATTTGACTTATTTTCATCAATTACATCAACTTGAATTCTTAGTTTAATGCAATTATCTCCATAGTATATATATTAAATTACAGTAAATTATATCAGTCCATCAAGTTACAGTTGGTATCTCCTTCCTAAGACATTTTTTACTGAAAGCCAAAGTGCCACTAACGGCACTCTGAACAGGTATTTTTCTCACTTTGCACAGTGAAGCTCTTCGAGATCCCCAGGGTCCATCATTCAAAAAGTTAAGTTCATTTTCATATTAGAAACTTCCTCCAGAACATTGTCGACACTTCTCTAAATTGGTGCCGCAGAGGGACAATTCCAGAAAATATGGATGTGATTCGCCACAATACCTCCACAGGACTACCAGCAGACAGTCTGATTAGAGTAGTTAGTCTTTTAGAGGACAGAAGAATCGAATCACATTGTTCCCGCTAAATCCTCTCCAGGAGGGAGAACTTGTCATTAACCAATGCTGTCTGCACATCCTGTGCCATTCTGTCTTATTGTGATGTGTAATTACTCTCAGCTTCCCGTCTTGCTTTAACAGTAAAAGTACCGTTTTGAAGAGGAAAGATTATCATTTATAAATTACTTTTTGAAAAGAAGCATCGACTTTTTGGAAAAATGTCAAGGATTTCTTTACCTATTGTGGCGTTGTCTTGCCAATACAATCTATAAATTGAAAAAAAAAAAACTAAATTGAAAAAAAAAACTGATCCTTTTAACCATTTTAATTTAACCTTTTCCAGTCCAGCTTTTAAACCACCTGCCATACTTACTGGGAATGATGGTTAGGTCATTGACAAAATGTGAAGATTTCAACCCTATCCTTCAATTAGTGCCATTTAATATGTTGCGGGACCATGTTATTCAATATTTGTTAGCGTATGAAAGATGAACCGCTATTGAAGAGTCTCCAGCTAACGTCTTAACTAGTAATCCCTTTTCAACTTTTTAAAAAAAAAATCTGATCTAAAGCTGAGTTTGCACCAACCAACCATTGCCTGATGTTCTTTAAAGTTAACTTTGAACTAACATTCACTCAGGACTTTGAGTCTATCTCATTTCAAACAGATGATACAGTGTAAAAGGACCTCCTGAGACAACAGTACAACTTGTGTATGAGCTAGTGTGTATGCTGGCGGTTGTGTGTGTGCGTGTGTGTGTGTGTGTGTGTGTGTGTGTGTGTGAGAATAACTCCCCTCTAATGAATGTGCTGTAGGTAAAAGCCACCACCCAGGGGAGGGAGTCCGTTGTGTCCCCGCTGACCATCACTGCTGAGAACGTCACATCAGCAACCACAACCCAAGTTACCAAGGTAACTACTTACTGATTCCAATGGTTACAGTTTAATAATTGGAGCTTGGAGTCAGCCCACTACATCTTCATCTTATGGTGGACACCTATTAGATATTTCTCACCACCTAACCTTAACCATAATCCTAACCGTAACGCCTTTTATTTCTTTTTGGAGTGTGGAAAAAACAAAATGTACAAAACTAAATTTTAACCCCTTAATCTCAGGCCCTTTTTTGGGATTTTTCTCAAACTGCACTGTGTCTACTTTAATGGCTCCTGTGTCCTCATACTTTAACCTATGCTTGGTATCCCTGGGAGCTGAGACATTGAAGGACATTTTCAAATCGTCAGAATGACTCTGTGAACTCTGACAGCTGCTACAAAATGTCCCGGTACCGGGTTGTGTGAGGATGGAGGGGTTAAAAAGAAAAAAAAGTCACCAACACCTAACCCTAACAGAGTAACACATAGAAATGAAAAGACTGAATCTCATTGTCAAATAAATACTTGTTTTCTCTGTTGTGTTAAACAACATTTTATCTCCACTCCATATATGTTGTTGTAAACAATAAGTATCTGCTACGTCTGTGCTGAGAAAATCACCTGCTGCTCAATAGACGCACCAGGTGATGTTTTGAGAAGACAAAGAACTGATACAAACAACAACAGCAAAGAGCTTTTTTAGAACAAAGACAGAATAAGAATACACGCTTGCCCTTTAATTGTTGGGATTGACTTCCCCACCGTTCATTGTGCTTGTCTCTCGCCGTGTGTTCTCTGCAGACTGTGAAAGGAGGTTACTCAGAGACCAGAATCGAGAAAAGGATTATAATCACAGGAGACGATGACGTGGACCAACATCAGGTAAAAAAAAAAAAAGGGAGTATGACAGAACACCTGCACTCTATGTTCAAAAAAATCAAAATAACACTGGGAGCTACAGTAATATGTTAAATTCATGAACTAATGCATTGATGTTCCATGTCGGCAGGCCCTCGCCATGGCGATCCAAGAGGCCAAACAGCAGCATCCGGACATGCTGGTGACAAAAGCAGTGGTTATCAGGGAAACAGAGTCTCAAACTGAGGAGATGCAGCAGAAAGCAGAGGTACGTTGTGACAAGGTTACAAAATGATTTATGAAACTGGGGCAATATGTATATATATAAAAAAAACACTTAGGTACATCAAAAGAGTTTTGAACATTACTCAAATTTGATCTCAGCTCCCAAATTACTTAAGAAGGCTCTAGAGGTCAATTAGCAGTGACTACTTTGCATACTTTGAAACATTTACTGTACAACATGAACAAGTGGACCCGGTGGAGTCAGCATGGATACAGTTAAATGTTCTGATGTTATTGTTTACACACGAACCATAATGAAATATGTAGCTAAGCTGTGAAATACACAAAGAGTTTGAAACAGTTAATAGCAAAAAAAAAAAAATAGGGAAATGACAAATTAAGCAGATTCAACTTGCCACTAAGCCTGCAAATCCATTTTCCCCCAATAAAATCTCTAAGAAAATGTACAATCCACTTAATTCACATGCTAATACTTTATAGTACTGCTACAGACCAATAAAAAGTAACATGAATCTACTTGATTATATATAGATATTTTCAAACATAACTGCAGGGAGGAAATACACTGTCGGGTTTTTATTTTTTTTATATGTTTCAGTATATTACAACCTGCAAGTGTTGGATTTTAATGATGGGGAGGGCATTTTGGGGTAGTAACGGTGGCTTTTAAATTTTAAAATTGATCTTCTTAATAAAAAAAAGTTTACAAGTCCTTCTATTACTATGAATTTGGCTCCTTATTGACACAAATTTCTTTCAAATTTGACACATTCCGGTGCTCTGTGTGTTGTTTTGTCTTTCGCAGTCCTGATTGGTCATGGTGGCACCTGAGACAGGGGACGGGAGAGTATCCTCCAGCTGTGCGTCTCCTGCTACGCCCTGCAGTATGCCACCGACCTGATAAAGAGGACTCTCTTTTACCATCACCCACCCCCCCCACTGTGTACACACACCGACATGAGAACAGACTGCGCTCCATGAAGCAGTAGACCTCCACTTTTCTGTCCCTTTAGACAAAAAAACCCAACTGTGACTCTAGCCTCTGATCCAACCCGGCCTCCAGTCCCAGTCCCAGTCCCAGTCCCATGTTGTCCCAGTCCGTCCCCAGCCGTCCACTTTGTTACACAACAGGAAACGTCTTCTACCTGATGGTTTATGTTACATTTATTCCGGTGGAGTGACGTGAGATTGAAAGTGAAACCTAGTCACAGCTGGTACTTTTTTTTTTTTTTTTTTTTAACCTCTGTTAGAGTCATATGTCTGAAACTTTACTTGTATATTATTTAACTCGTTTAACACATTCTGACTCTTTTGAAACCCCATGAAGATAATTTGAATCTATGTGTTTTTAACTTCAAATCCTCCCCTCCCCCAAATGCCAATACCCTTCCCTCAAAAAATTACTTCCTTCTTTTTTTTTTTTTTTTTTTTTAAAGTCGTACAAAAACTGCTACTGTCATACATGAAGTGAATATAATACAGTAGAGAAGGGTTGGGTGAAAGAATGGGGACAATGCTGGATGGGGTGGGGGAGGTTGGTGCCAAGTGGCAAGATGCAGCCTTTTATGCTCGTTGATGCCACCTGCTGGCCATGATACCTTCAGTATAATCAACAGCTGTCTTACTAGCTTTTTACATTTTTATCTATAGAGGATCTAATTTATGTCCAGTGTTTGCTTGTTTATGAAACATGTATAATATCAAATGATTATAATCTGCATGATTCAATTAAAAAAATAGCAGAGGGAATGGAAAAAAAAAGATGAAAAAAAAATATGTATATGCAGATACGTCCACATTTAAAATCCCATGACAAGTGCAAAGATGATGGGACCAAGCACCTTTCGGAGAAACTGTATAATATAACAGGGTCAACGAGTGGTGGACACATCCAGATGTTGAAGGAGGACTCTACTAAAGAAGAGAAGACAGTTTGGTTGTTTAACACTTCAGTGGACAAGCTGGAATTCTGCTTTGGTCCCAGTGTCCAGCATACAAACATCACTGTCCTCGTCCCCACGCCCCTTTTTCCACCCTCACTGTGACTGTTTTCTTTTTATTGTCAGCTCACCATCAACATAAAAAATGCTGGTCACTGGTTTTTGGGCACAGATTTAGAATTTGTAGAGCAAATTTAATATAAATAATATTTGAGAAATGTGATGATATGTTGATGATAATACTTTATTTTACCGAGTTCCATCATGAAACAAAGTTTGTATGTTATTCTTGTGATCTTTGACACTTCAGTCCATGTGAACATGCTAACACCTCTCTTTTTAGTGGGTTGAAATGACCTGACTTGTGTTATACCTTCATTGTGTCTCCTGTTACACTTGGTCGATGCTGTGTTTCACTGGAGATCTTACAAAAGATATCAAAAAAACTAGCAACCTATTTACCAAATTGCAATGAAGAGAAATGCAGTTAATTGGGAGACTGGCCTTTGGTCGTTTAGTTGTGCCTGAAATAACTGGCTGTCAATATCCATGTTGTAACCGTTACATTAAACAGATATAATTGATTTTTACCACTTGGGGGCAGCGCAACAAGATGTAAACATAACACTGACATATACTCGACTAATAAAGCTGTCATGGCAAACTGTTAGCAAACAGTTGTCTATTAAACATCTGGTAGTTATGGAGCAACATTATCACTCATTTGAAATCATTTTTATGGTGAATATTAATCCAGTACTCACTCCTGTTCTGGCTCCTGAAGGAACTATTTGACTCTTACACTGTTAAATACTATGTTCACCAGCTAGCTGATAACATTATTTTCAGTTTGGTGCTGAGCATATAGTGCACAAGAGGTTTACCAGAACTTTTTTTTTTTTGTTATTTAAAACAACTTCCGGCTATGGTCAGAAATGATGATGAGAGCCGTGAGAGTCAACCAAAACCTTAAAGTTCCACGCTGGAAAACCAAAAAAAAAAGTTTAAAGACTAAAAAAGTGAAGAGTAAGGTGATGATTCTCTGTGGGTATGTTACTATGAACAACACCGTTTACATTACATGTTGTTTTGGTTCATTTGTAGCATTAAAAAAAAATCATGTGTGCATGTTCACAAACACTTCCTGGAACGTTCAAAACCACAAGATTAACATGGGTACTTTATTGTTTTCTGTTGGATTAACTCTTTAAGTTATGGTGTATGAGTCTGTAATTGTATTTATAGGAGTGGTGAATGTGAGGCCTGTGTTTTTCCCCCTTCGTTTCCTTTCCAGACAAAGCCAAAAGTCATATTGTGACATAACTAAAACACCGTCTATCCACAGAACCTGTTTGCTGTCACATAGCATATATCCTGGATGACCTTTAATACTATACTATGCATCGCTTATCATAACATAAAAATCCCTCTGATGGATCCCGACCCATGTTAGCCTCGTTGCCGTCATTGTTAACGTCGTGCTACTGTTAACCGAAAGCAGTGAAAGTGCACTGCTTGTGAGATTTTGCAATAAACAACCATTATTCTTTATCCTCTGTCCTCTAAAGGGAGAAAACTGTGAATTCTCATGCGTAACAAAAGCGTAACCAAAACCTATAACACAGAGTTAATAATATTCTAAGGAGCCTTCCAACACTTGTGACCATGGCTTTTGTCGCCCTTGTTGTCTAATCCGCCCAATGCCCATGCCCTGACTTGAACCTGTCAACCTGCTGTTGATATGTCTGTGGAAGTAAGAGATTCCCAAACTGATGACTTGTATATTCTATATTTTGCTGTATTTTATTTTATCTGGTCATATGACACTGGACTGTTGTGAAAGCATTTGCTTGCTACGATAGCAGCACATAAACTGTAAACTGTTAGAGAGGGGCAGGGGGAAACTTAAACGACCTGTCTTTGCTGTAGTATCGGACACACTACTGATGGAAGAGAAACAACTGTAGGCATCAGGAGAGAAGTTGCGTACTATGCGCGACGTGGCGAGTTGAAGGATGGAAGGCCTGTATATATAAAAATATCCATATGTCTATGTATTATCCTGTAAAGTAAGTAGAACTTGACAGGAGCGGGGATGTGCTTTTTAGGTTGCAGTTAAAAAGAAAAAAAAAATCCCAAGGATGGTGCAATAGGAATGTCACATGATTGGGTGCCTTATGTTTGGAGTTGTGCTTATTGGGAGCTGAAAGTGCTGTTAATCACCACGAGGTAGATGTAAGAATGACCTCTCCCCCTGAGCCCAAGGTGAGAAAAGGAAACTGTCTTGGAAGTGAATTTACTGTCATGTGAAGGATGTGACATTGAGCGGAATAAAAGGGAAAGTCTTTCTGAATGGGAAGTGTTTGTACTCAATGAGATGAAAATATTTATTGGTCCCATTTAAGTAGAAACCAGCATAGTACAGATTATGGATATTTTTTTTGTCGTTGTTGTTCGTTTTTTTTTTTTTTTTTTTGTCCTAGCCGAGAAAAAACTGTTTTGCCTCCACCTTCAATTCTCCACTGCCTTTTGCTCTACATTCCCCTAGTGCTTGGTGGTGTGTATTTTGCTGTATTTGCTTTCAGTCTAAATGGAAAAAAAACATACATGCATAAATAAATGTCTCCGTATGATTCAAACAGTGTCTCTGCTTCTAAAAGGAGGGGAGAGGGGGTTTCACTTTGAACTTGAGATCCTTTCTTTTTGTTTACTTAATTATTATGGCTTGAAAATTTCAGAAAATAATTATTCATTATATATAATAAAGGGCTTCTTTTGTAATATCAGATGAATTGAGGCATTGTTTTTGCAGTCAAACAGGAAATGTAACTTGTTATATATTGCCATCTTGTGGCCAAATTAAGGATTGCAGACTAAAACTATGTGTGTCCTCTTAGCACCATCTAGTGGATTTTCTGTGACAATTACATAGATTAATAGTACATACCCTCCACTCTGATCATTTATGTTACTCATACAGAAGATTTACTGCTTCAATTTAAAGGGGCAATCTGATTTAAAAAAAAAAAAAAGAAACCTAATTATGTGATCAAGGGAGATTTTCTTAAATCAAAAAGCCTGCATCACAAATTTTGGATATGGAGCATGAAAGATGTGTGAATTTATAAAGCATGGAGGTTGTAATTCTGAGAATCTACTGAAGTGTATTACAGAAATGAAGGATCTAGTGGTGGTTTCGAGCAAATAAAAGTCAGCATATCTTGGCCTCTGCTGTTTGGATTTTGAAATGTCAATAAATAAAACCCCCTCTTTAAATTAGAGGGAATTGTATCTCTTGCCCCCTTTAGCTGTTGTGTGACCGCAATTCAGATTCCTTGTCATTCAATTTGATACCACATTTAACAAATGCCATTCAAAAATCTTCACTGAGCCGAGTGCTAGACTATTCATATACATCAGTTTTCAAACGGGTCTATATGTTTTGTTTTTTGAGAGATAGACCAAGAGAGCTTGACATTGTTCTATAAATCAATAATCTTTATTAACACAGTATAAACAATAAACAGCAACAGAGGAAACCCCTCATGTAGAGCATATATGGACAAATAGACCCAGTACATCTCCGAGGGGTTGACTGAGACAGAAGCACATGGGGCCAAATGATGGTTCAGATCTCATGGTACACGTACAGTATACACAAACCAATCAGATGTGTGAACCTTAGAGCGTGTTCCTAAAGCCATTCAGTCAGTTTGCAGATGGACAGAAAGAGAGAGGACAAAGTACAGTCATGCTGAGCAACAGTTAGCTACAGTATGAAACAGAGTAATTACATAAAAACCAAATAATCATCTCTTTAGAAAGGTTCTTTTTATATAAATGATTTGGAGTGTACAAAACAGTATATTACACATTTCGTGATGCATGATTCTTAGCAAGACCCAGTAGCCTACAGTACACTTCCCTTCAAAGTACTACAAACTACTTAACTGGATTACAAGCTACAAACAGACTGCACTGTACTTGTGTACCACAGCAGTCCCACATGGCATCAGGAGACTATGGGAAAAAAGGAAAAAAGATCAGCAGCATCATCTTTTATTAAGAATACACACCTATAAAAACGCACCAGGCCTCATATATTGCCAATAATCCCATCCAAAAAACAGCAGAATGCCATTCAAACTGACCTCAGTAACCTCAGCATTGACACAAAGGATGCTGGGCCTCCCCCGATCCTGACAACATATCTATCGACACAGCAGCATGTAAACATCACCGCGGCTGCTTCATAGTTCTACGTTTTTAATTTTTTTTATTTAATTTTTTTTAACTTTTTTTTTTTTACATATGATAAGTTAAGGCTCTTCAAGGACCTGAGGATTTTGAACATATGATGAGGCACACAGAAGGCAAAGAATAGCTCTACACACAGGGCCAACTGAAAGAATGAGGAGCATGAGACAGCCAGAAGGGTCCGGTCACCAGCGCGGTTCAAAAAACCAAAAGGTAGACGAACCCAAGGGAGACGCTCTCTGAAGCAGCATGCTGCTATTTCTGGTAACAAGGTCAGCAACTATCACATGGATGGCTTTATAAGGACTTCATCGACTTTTTTTTTTGGGTGGGGGGTGGGGGTTTTGGTCTTCTCACCCCAGAGGACTGGCACCTAAATCATGGCATGCTAAGGCTAAAGCATACAGCGTGTTGATGGATAGGTTTGAAAAAGCTCGAACCTATTTTAACAAAACATCACAAGGTTACAATAAGTATGCTGAAACAGTTACTGGCTGTGAAGTGATGCATATGTACTTCGTTCTATGTAAAAAAGAGAGTTCAGCCAAAGCTTCAACTCAAGTATGAGTATCTTTTTCTTGGTAGTTGTGTGAAGGTATAGTGATGGTGTTGTTGATAACAAACCTATATCCAACCTTGATCCTATGTGTCTATAGCTCAGTAAGCAAACACTACTTGGAGAAGCACAAGGACAGAACATAACTTTTGTAAAAAACCCACTTGCTGAACTTTTGATGGCCTTTTTGCAGAGAACAAGGACTGTGGATTTTGTTCCTTTTCTATGGACAGGAGGAATACTTTCAGTGTACATATGATGCCAGTATTATACTCAGACTTGGAAAAATCCTTAATATAGTTAGCATGAATTACCCCCCTCGACCATATTGCCCCCTCTACCTATCATCCACCAATATTTAGCAACTAGTGGTACCTCGCCCCAGGAAAGAACCATCTCTGGCCTCTACCTTTCTTTGCCAAGTGATCTTTGATCAGCTTCCTTTTTCCTGGTGGTGTTCATTTGAGGGCTCTTTGGGGATCTGTTCTGTGGTATGTGTCCAAGTCAATTTAGATGGCAGCGTGTTATTGGGCTACAATACATGGCAGATCTTTTGTAGACAGTCATTGTGGAAGTGATATTAAAGTTATTTGCCAGAAAACAAGAACACACTGGACCAAAGCAGAGCTTGGTTTTGAGGCCATACATATTAGACTTCCAGGTGTTAAATAATCTTGTGCAGTGCAGATATGGAACTTTCTTACATCTGAGCCATGTCTATCTTTTTGGTTTCCAATGTCCTGACAGATCAGACTCCCCCTGTACACAAAGTTGTCCATTGATTCAACTTGCTCACTATCTATAGCAATGCATGCATGTGTGTTTATTGATGGGTATAACTTTTTAGGTTTTGGTGAAATGGATGATGAGGCCTGTTTGTTGTTTTTTCCTGCAAATATCTTGCATTTGGTGAAAGAACAACAAGTTCAACACCAAAGTCAAGATCTTCAAGCTGGTTAGAGAGGGTCCTCTGGATGGAATGGGGAAGACCATGCAGTCTTTACAGACTTCAGATTGTAGCAGGAACCACTTGGAGATGGTAGTGTCATGTATGACACTTCACTCAAAGTGAGTGTAAAACTTCCCCATTAATGAGACTCTCTTATGATGGATGAAATGTTACTCAGCATTCTCCTGCAGATTAATGGCATTTTAGGGAAAAAAAGATCTTAGTTTTCATCATGAGCGAAATCCAGATCCAGTCAAATTTAGCTGGCATCACCTAGTGTTTGCTAGTGCTGTAACAGTTAGCCTTAGCAAGTGTTATCATGACATGATTTTAGATGCTAATCCTCTCTCTACATACTGGGTAAGAAACAAACCAACATGTCGATGCAGCCCTCTGAGTGAAACATTGCAGAAACAAAAATGCAGATATGTAACAGATAACGATTAATAGTTAATTCACTTGAAAAAAAATGACTCTGTTACAACTTACAAGACATTTTAGAAAACAAAAGGTTCGCTGTCCAAATTTGATGTTTTTTGCCATGCACCTAATTGTTTTCACCCCAATTTAGCCCAGACCGACTTCAAATTGATTAAGAAAAAAAAAATCTATAAAAGCTCAACATGTCATACAAAAAGATGCATATAGGACATTTTTCTTTTTCTTTTTCCTATGAAAGCTGCTTTGGTAACAACATAGTCACGACATCGGTCAATCTCCTTTACTTAGCCTGGGTGCTGAAGGGGACTCCTTCCCTGTCATCTCACTGGCGTGTTTTTCTAAAAAAAAAAAATTTCTTCAGCGTCTTCCTTCTGCCTCTAAAATCAAAATGAATGGGTCTAGTTACACCAGAGTGGGCTGTGTTTGCGTTCCGCCGTAGAGCTGTCTCCACATCAGATGCAATGTCTGCTGGGAGCTGTTTGTCATAAAGATGTCCGTGCTGTGAAAGACAGTGCTATTGTACTGAGGGCTGATAGAGTGGAGACCTTGGATGCTGAGCCAACTGCGTTGGGGCCTGAAAAGGTATTGAAAAGAATGATGCTGTCAGTCTATTGTTTGGAAAGAAAAAAAACAAAACCTGGCTTTTTGGCATTTAACTTTTTTAATCAACCGCCTCTTCAGTCTGCTTTGGTAATTACCATCTGAAAATATTCATTACTAAAAATGCTTAAGAGTTATTATGTGAGCAGTGAAATGAGACATTGAAAATATACTAAATAAATTGCTCAACTTTTCATGCAACACTTGCATTATGGTGTCACGTAGAGGCCATAATTACACAAATGTGTCTCTCTCTTTGTTCCTTTGGAGATGATGATAGCTAATCTGTTCCGGTAATACAGCTGCAGGGGACTGGATTATTTAGCTCAGCCCCGAGGGAGACACTAACTAACTCTCCACTGACCTGGTATCCTTGGGATGGTGATCTGCCTGCTACTGCTGCCTTCCCCTCCCTCTCCAAACGGCTTGATCTGGATGATGTAATCCTCATCGGTGGGCAGGGCCAGCTCTACAGATGTTGTGTTAGTCTCCATGACGTTAGGCCGGCTGTGACGGTTCTTCTTGTACAGCACCTAAGGACAGATTAGAGGAGTTAAGCTAAAAGTCAGTTACCGAAGCAACAAACCAACCCTGTATCATAAAATAGCCTCAAACTTTTGTCTATAGATTTGGAGAACAGAAGCTGTGTTGTTTTTTCCTCATTTGTTATTCACTTTTAAACTGTACTGCACATTTATCACAAGGTTTTATCCTTGTTTTTCTTTATGTTAATTTGATCAGTATAGTCAGTGATCTGCAGACTGGCTGGGAAGTACTTTCCTCACTGTCGACTTTAATGATATCTTTAATATTTCTCAACACAAAACAAGAAAGTATCCTTGACTGCTCACTAATTTGATAGCTTCCTATATTCAGTATAACATTACATAATGTATTGTAGATTTATGGTTACAATCAGGAACAAAATACTGCACTGTATATTAAAATGTTTGGAAAATAATGTGTGTATGGCTGATTTGTTGAGGCAATAGTTGACTCCAAGGTGTTTTAAGTACATAGTCCTCTAGACTGAATGAACTCAATGAACCGTTCCTGACAGTGCCAAACAGACATGTGGAGGCCATATTGACAAAAAAAAGGCCCTTTGAGGGGTTGCATAACTCCTGCCAGCAGTGAACACAACTCAACAACTCATTCTACAATACCTTCTAAACTGGTTCACTGGCATCCTTGTGATATTTTTCACCCTGGTCGTGCATTATAATATGTGATTTGGCTGTAGAGATACGCTTTTTATAACCATAATTACAAACCCACTCTGAAAACTGGAAGAATTACAAGTACGCCAGCAAATTTGTGTGCTTCATAGCAAGTTCTATGGTGCATCTCTAAATGGAAATTACAGCCTTTAAATAGACTGATATATTCCCCATAGTTACAAGTTAAGTTGGAAGCAGTATTAAATTGCTGGCACCCCAATATGGTTTCATAAATCAGATTTAAAAACCCTTATCATTAATTGGGCAAAAGCTGTTTTGCTCTATATTTGACAATGCCCACTAGTTGGTATCCAGTAGACACCATACCACCATGACAGCTGAGACCGAGAGTTTGTCTGTAGCTCCTCTTGATGCTGAGTGATAAGCTGTCATTATGTACTGGGTTCAAAATTCGGGGGTCAATTATGTATGTTGGTTTTTGATAAAGTTTTAATTTTCACCTCCATGGACACAACTTAACAGAACCCTTAAAGTTCAATCAGCTTCATATATGATTCTAATATTTGCTCTTTCTTTTAACCTGTTTTTGTGGAAATTATGACAAAAATCCTGCTAAATACTAAAATGGATTGAGCTAGCCCACATTTAACAAGATGTACCAATACTTTAAAGCAGGGGTGACAAACTTATGACCCGTGTGCCAGAACCAACCTGCTAAGGGGTAAAGACCGGCCCGCTGGATAACATTGCAAAGTATGAATATTACAGAAATGATCACAGATTCAAATCTTTCACCACAAATGTCTTTTGTCCTGTTGCCTTCCTAGAGTTTCCCTGAATTACAGCACGACTTTACACGAGTGAGGAAAATAAATTTGATTGGCCGTTATCGAGCGGATGGGATGTTCATTTTTTGGGGAGGGACACTGAATGTTTGGTTTGGAATCTGATTGGGTGTTGTCTAGCTCAGTGGCTCGGTGTGTGTGTGTGTAGCAGACATTTACTATGTGATGACGGTAGACGTTTGATTGACAGGTGACAGATCCTGATATCATTGGCTGAAATATACTGTACAAGGTGACACATGTTGGCCTGCATTATTCTACATGAAAAAAAGATAACCCACTTTCAACCTGGATTTATTCAAAAGTAGAATTTTTCAATGACTTTAACATTCAGAAATGATATTGTGCTAAATAATCTGAAAATAAAAGACATAATAGTGTTGTAATTGCTATTTTTTAACAGATAAATTATTATTATTATATTATTATTTACTGGTTTGGTCCATGTGAGATCAAATCAGGCTGTATGTGGCTGTTGAGCTTAGATTAGTGTGACACCCCTGTTTTAAATCCTTAATTAGAGAATCCCTGTTTAAGCAAAACATACTTTTGCCACCAGATTGTGCTGTGGGTAACTTCAAATGATGTTTAGTATGCAACATGCACACAATAACCTAACATTTACTGATTATGTTAGGATACTGCAGTGTCTTTAACCCTCTTGCTCTGGTGACCTCACTGAGCACAGAGGTCATTAACAACAAATTATAACTTAACTAGCTGCCATTACTTTACTGGCTTAGAAACTTCAATTGTGGGGAATGCAGTTTTGTTTTGTAATTGAGCTTATATTTATTATCATGTTCTGCCACTTTTAACAAACTTTTATCAAATATAAAAAATCAGTATGAGTGCATAAAGAGTCATGATCACTTTAATTATGGTTAAAGGAAGAAACCAGGCTACAAAGAGTCATACTAATCAGAGTAGGCTTCTGAAAGAGATGAAAAGGCTATTCACACAACCCTGGAGATTTTTTGTATCTTTATGAATCTTGGTTTTGGGATATGTCAGCATGACACAGCCCATTCAACCAGAACCTGTTTTATTAGTCAACGTAAGCATAAAAAGAATGTGTCATGGTGTTTATTCCCACTAACGCAGCACCGAAGCAAGGTAAACATTATTTGTAATGAAATAAAGTGACATGAAAATGAAATTGAAATTTTGAAAATCTATTTACAGAATGGAATAGTTTTTTTTAATATTTATACAATTTGAAATGAAATATCGACAAAAGTGACAAGTGCAGAGATTAAATGATGGATGTGAAATGTAATGTCCACTTTAATAACCTTGACTTCTTCCTGATTATATGGCCATAGTACAAGATTTGACGTAATTTCGTGCAGGGACAGGTTAGGGTTAAGTAAGAAGATTGTGTTATGGGCAGACTTGGCACGTTCACATACTGTTTGGGCTGTCTGCCATCGGTGGGTTTCATTTATTTATTGAAGTAATCTCTGTTAGTCTGTCTGGATGTGTGTGTCTATGTGTCTAGATGTAATAATGATAATAATAAACTTTATTTATCAAGTATTTTACAACTACCAAGTTACAAAATTCTTCACGAGGCAGCAAAATATGTGCTTGTTTCTGTTTATATATGTATTTATGTGTCTGTATGTATGTATGTCTATGAGTCTGAATGTATGTCTGTCTTTATGTGTGTGTGTGTGTGTGTGTATGTATGTGTGTCTATTAGTCTACATGTATGTGTATGTGTCAATGTGTATGTGTGTCTATGCATGTCTCTGAGTCTGTGTGTCAGTATGTATATGTGTGTCTGTATGTATATGTGTCTATGTGCATGTGTGTCTGTGTATCTATGTGTTTCTATGTGTATGTGTGTCTATGTGTACAGTATGTTTCAGTATGTATGTGTGCCTATGTATGTGTATGTGTGTCTATGTGTCTGTATATATGTGTCTATGTATTTAAATGTCCCGATTGAGTCCATACTTAGCAGCTGCATGGTTAGAAAAAAAAGGTGCAGTGTTGAATTTGGTGTAATTTGGACATGTGGTACGATTAATATTAATAAACCTTAACTGTGAATACACAAGCGATCAGCCGCTCTGCTCTGAAGCTGTAGGGCAGGGCTTTTAACATGTCATGATCAGAGCTCTACAACCCTGTTATAAAAGAGAGGAGAGGATAAAAATCTCTCTCTTTTTTTGGATAACATTCAAAATTTGACTTTCTTGTGGGTTTCTGTCATTTAAAATAGACAAAAAAAAAAAAAATCGAGAGAGGGCGAGCTTCAGAGAGAAAGCGCTGGAAGGCTTCCTCTGAGATTGAGATGGAAAGTCTGTGAATGACAGAAACATAATGTTATTTTCTGACTGTTTCACAGCGGTTTTTCTGTTCTAAAAGCACGAATAAAAACCTTGAAACACTCAACAGGTGATTTATTGAGTAGACCGATGCTCTTTTGGTGTAATTTGGACACACGACACATTTAATATTGATACGTTTTGAATGAGAGTGCACCAGGGGGCTATCTGATAGAAAAGCTGTCACATCAGAGCAGATCGGGGCTTTTGGGCTGTGACTAGCTTAATGGGACAAAAGCACATTCAGTTAAACTGCCCAACTGCTTCTGTGGTTCAGCTTCAGTTTAGTTTCACTGGTAAAGTTTTTTTTTTTTTTTAATGAAACATCCTTATTATTTAAACTGATACTTTTGTCAACTGATGTATGTTTATTGGTTCTCGAGCCATGTATTGACTAGTTTCATTTTACAATTACCACTACAGTGATAAATGCAAATCCCACTCCTATCTTTGTTACGTGTGTGTGTGTGAGGCGGTGGTGGGGTTGACTCCATGAACACAAATAAAATCTTAATCAGTTTGGAATAATCCAGTAATTAAAAATGAATAGTAGGTATAATCATAAGTGCAATTTTTGTGGAGCATAACAAAGTAATCAGTGTCTCTATTGCAACAGTGAATGAGACTTATGTGTAATCTAGTAGCTTCCATTGTATTGTATTGCTGAGTTATCAAGGACACTTTGAGGGTTTTAGTGTGTTGAGAAATGTTGAGGTGAGGACATTTATTAAAGCTGACAATGAAGAAAATGCCTCCAGACTGATGTGGACCATTAAACCGTACTGATAAAATTAAAATAAAGACATTATAGGAAAAGGATAGGAATATTGTGATTAAATGTTGAGTAATGTTGTGGTTGTAGTTTAAAAAAAACAAAACAAATGAGTGAAAGTACACTTGCTGTATTTTCTGGTTCTATTCTAAATATGAGACATGATAAATACGTATAAATGGTCATTACAGCACTTACTTTGTAACCAGTGACCTCTGACTCATTCTCCAGGGCTTTAACCTGCTCCCAGTTTAATATAATTTTGGAGTTTGATGTATTCCACATCACCTTACCCGGAGGCTGACTGGGTGCTAAAGAGAAAACAAAAAAAAACCCCACATTGTTTACCTCACATACAAAACACATACAGAACACTAGAAGAAAACAACCAGTACAGTAGATATATTTAATCAGATGTTATAATTACGTGGTTTTTTGGTCGTGACGTTGACAGTGGAGCTGGGGGGCCCCGTTCCCGCCGTGTTATACGCCCTCACTGAGATGTAATATGTAGTGCTGCCTTTGAGTCCGCGGATAATAGTGGATGTTTGATTTCCTACAGTCCTTTGCACGTTTGCTGTGTCTTCTCTTTCACTTCTACTCCAGTACCTCAGCTGTAAAAAGCAACAGGGCAGAAACCTCAAGATACGGAAAAAGCGTAGGAAAAACATAACAGATACCTTTAAAAGCTTTCCGTTACACCCTGTCAATGAAGTGCAAACTGGAAACAGGGAGATGTGAACTCAGCTGGATGGAAGTTGTGAACCTTTAGCGAGCGTGTCAGCGTGAGTCTATTACTTTTGTTCACCGGTATGCGTCTCGGTTTGTGCTGATCAGACAAGTGTCATGGTTTAAGTTGTGTGGTAAAGAGAGAGGAGGTCAACTATGCAAACGGATTGGAAAAAAAAAATAAAGAAAAAGAAAAAGAAGGAGAGAATCCTCAAAAATCCCCTGCCATCAACTTCCACTGATAACAGATTTTCTTTGTCACTCTGCTTGTCAGGGCTGAAATAGCCGGCATGCTTGACGGCACAAATATAATTTGTCTTTCCTCACAGGAACGGTTTGCTCAGGCTCTGCTCCTCTGTTGACTTTGAGTGGTCAACAATTCATAATTCTGCCACTTTATGCAATCTGTGGATGAAAACAGCGCCTTTGTTCAAGGGGGGGTGCCTCGCTTTGTGTATTCTTCCCAAACCATCACTGCACGCACGTTACGGTTCAGTGCGTTCAGACCCTACAAAAGAATACGCTCCGAGACCCAAACAGTTACTGTCAAAATAATTTAAAAACTCACTGCCGTGTGCACAACAATAATTCTAAAAGCTGGAGTACCACCTGGAACATTTTTGGCAGTGCATCGCTTAGCTATAGCATACTCATGAGGTGTGTTCTAATCAGTTTGCTAGAAGTTGACAGCAAAATGACCCATCGGTCATTGCACCTCACTGGAGTGCTAAATATAAATAATGGAACTTAGAAAAGAGTTTATGGTTGGCATGGTATAAAGAATGTTAGGGTAAAAGCAGTGAGAAGGAGTTGAGGCTTCAATATTTTAGCCTCTTTGTACATACTTTTTTGTGCCACCTAGTGGCTGCAAAAGTGATCAGTGTAAAAAAACGAGACGTCAGAGATGGGACCAAGATAAAAGTGGAGCGGTTACAAAGCAATCATCTAATTTTACAGTTGAAACTATCATTATCTATTCATGCTTCATGCATGTTTGTAGTTTAATATACTATACAAATTTGACTTGCTACCACGCTGCTAGCAACAAAGTAATTGTTTGAGCACAGAGACTTCATCATTGATGGTGTAAAGGGAAAGTGTAACTATAAGGAAATAAACAGTTTTACACATTGGTGAATTAATTGTGTTATACAGTAAAATAAACCCATTGTCCCCATATAAGGATACTGTATTATTTTCAATTCATTTTCGATGCTCAGTTACTATTCATCAGGTCCTACTGATCCCAAATATCAAGGAAAAAGTAAAAATGCACACCAAACAAAAGCTCAGGTCTCAGGAGGTTAATATTACATCATAATCTAAGTAATTAACATTTAATATTACTTTATAATCTATACAACAATGTCATTAGCATTGTTTGATTTTTGTAATGGTATCAGTTTCTGTATCAATGTATATTCAATATTTTATCTATTTTATCTAGTAGCCGGTTTTGTATGTGTTACCATGGGAACACATGGACAAAATGATGTCTTTGTTATTGGTAATGTTGCAGGGTGTTGCGAGTGGAGGAATTTTATACCCCTTGACATTCCCTAAACAGGGAGCGGGGAGTACTCTTTATGTACATTGTGTAATGGAACACATTTATAGATGTGTGTTAGCCAGCTTAGCCAGGGTAGCCTTGTAACCCTGGTTACGCTGTAATATCGCTGCAGTCAGAATGACAAACAAGAGAGTCATAACATTGACCGAGTGCAACGGTATTATTAAAATATGCTCCGTTATCTCCATAGTGAAATCTCTGTGGAATGAAGCCTTTGAGTGAAGCCGTTCACAACAGCTATAAAAACATTTGATTTGTGATGTCAGACAGTTCAGAGTGAGAGAGAAGTATGCAATTAAAAAGTATTACAGTCCCTCTGACTAATATATTATAATATACAACATCATTAGATTATTAACACTGAAGCAGCAGTGTGTGAGCAGCATATTACTGTTGCAACAAGTTGTTGAAGATGGAGCTAATTTGAGTTACTTCATATAGAGTTGGTTCACATCTTGGATTTCAATAATGTGGGGAATTAAAACGACAAGAACTAACTGAGCGCAAAGCCAGTTTTTGAAAGTGCTTTGTTGTGTGGATTAGAAGCTAAACGTTCAATCCCTTAGAGTATTGCATCAGTACACTAATCAGGGTGGTTACAGTACTTAGGTAAGCAACAAGAGAAACACAACTAAACCCACAGGCATGGGACTAGGCTGGACCATTATGTATGCAGCAAGCTATTATCTCCTATGCCCAAGGTGCATGAGCCTGAAACACTTATCAATAATAGAAGAGAACAAGATTCAACAGCATTAGTTGCCATGCGCTTCTGAACNCACACACACACACACACACACACACACACACAGATTTGCATCCAACAGAAGCGCACACAAACAAGGTAGTTCATTGCAGCTCACCTCGTAGCCCAGTACTCGTTTCTTGCTGGCGTTCCAGGGCAAAGCTTTCCACAGAACTTCAATCTCCGATGCAGAGAGGCTCTTGGCACGGACCCTTGTGGGCGCTCGTCCAGGCTCTGGAGTTAATGTATAAAGACTCTGAATGATTTTAGAAGTATACAGAGCTTTTGATGACCCCCTCAAAGTGGGAACATCAAAACTGTTTCAAAGCTATTTCTTTCATGAGAACAACAGAGGGAGGGAAGTATGGGAAAGACATCTGCAATAGCTGATAGAAAACTGCCGGTCGCAGTATCACTGCTGCTGCTGTTCAGACTCTGAATGGATCTAGTCATATACACACATATGCATTTATAGTGGCTGAGTCAGTAGAGCTTATCATTATTATGTTATATGTCTGTCATGATAGCGATGGTTTTTGGACGATGTATTGTCTCAGAAACAATCGCAATAAATATATTATTGTCATGTCAAGATCATTTTATATCACTCATATACTTTTATCATTATGCAATGTGGGACTGCTACAAACTTCCAATATGGGCCAAGCCTGAGTTATAAATAAGTGTATCATACAAAAAGTCGATATATAGAAATGACGGTGTTGACATTTACGTTATTGTAAGATAAATCAGATTTACTATGACAGGCCTAACGTGCTGCGCATAAGATCATGCGTACCTTCTTCAGCAGAGTAGATAGTGGTAACAGATCCAAAAGGGCCTTCCCCTTCATTGTTGTAAACCCCGACCTTCACGTGGAAAGGCGAGAAGGCTTGGATGCTCTCGTTCTTAAAAACATATCTGGATGCCTCGGCGGATGGTACTGCAGCCTGCATCCAGCCGGTGGCGCCGTGGGGTCGAAAAGCAACAACGTAGCCGAACCCTGCTCCGTTCTGCTGCTCCTCTGGAACAGGCTACGGACATAAAAATGTAAAAATGTGATTTTAATGCTATTTTGTACATAAAATCAATCATGAATGTTTTAAAACTCCTGATTGATCTTAGTTAATAAATATTCTGACTGCAAAGACTTTCAATGCTTTACTTCAAATATAACATGCTGTGCACACAGGAACTATTATTGGACACATCCATTACATAGTACAGTGCACTCAGCTTGATACCATAAACTCAGCTGTTGACCAGACTGATAACATGCCTCATGCATTTATAGCCGCTGATTTTATTCTAGTGGATAAACCAGCCCTCTTCACTCTTGTCCACTCAGATACATGCTCATATAAAAAGCACTTCATTTCTTCTTTCTGTATTTCATTTTTAGCCCTAGTTAGGTTAGTGATATCTGTAAGTCTTTTGCTTTGGTGCAGATATCTTTCTTCTTGTAAAATGTCACCTTCAGGCCAAATTTCTTTTAATAACAAATTAAGACCGGATGCAACATTTGCATATATTTCCCTTTAAGACCGGGCGCTTGTCTCTTTTGAGCTGGATGTGACATGAACAAATTTTACTATTCTGATTAAGTGCGTTGTGATTTGGGAAATACACTGGGGGATGCATTTTTTTTGTTAGTTTTTTCTTGATGCTCTTAGCTGGTGTTAGCCTCAGGTTTAAGGAGGTTGTTTTTTTTTTAACAGTGCATTAAGTTTTAGGATGTTTTTTTAAGAGTGCGCCTTAGGTCATAATGCGATAATGGCCTTTTAATTTAGAGCCACCCTCTAGAAAAACATCACATTTTTAGCCCCTTTTTCTTGTAAGGCTTTGAAAGAAACAGCTGTCCAGTGCTTTTGTGTTGAATAAAGAAAACTGAAGCTTCTGTTGGCTGCTTTAAACTTTTATTCTTGCTTTTCCACCTTGGTTCTTCAACTTGGCTCTAGGTTACAACTATACGAATAGAAAATTTAAAGCATACATTTCCCATTTTTGTTCAAGCAAAAGTTAAAATTAAGAATGCAAAACTCCATCCTCACTTCTGTATCAAAAAGAGGAAAAAAATGCCTTAGGAATTTTCATCGCTGAGGCAAAACTGACTTTGTTAAGCAGATGTTAGACTTTAATTGAACTCTTGCATATTGAAACATCAACACTGATTCTGTGAAACGTTTCACAGCAGGGACTGATGATTTTGAGCAGCCTGAATAAATATAAGCTGTTGGAGCTGGCTTGATATGTGAGGGCTTTGTAGAAAGGAAGAAAAAGTAAGAATGAAAGTAAAGGCAAACAAAAAAGAAAAAGAAGTTAGGACTTTGAAGGAACCATTCTGTTTAATTATCTTATTGAAACCTCAGAAGCATTTTTCTCTCCCCCAGGGTGACAGCGGCAGTTATTGCCTCTCTGTTCTTAAAAATGAAATGCCATACATTAAGCCATTCAGCTGTTATTAATGAAACAGAGGCCCAGATCCACAGAGAATAATGACGTCTGGCTCCCTCCTCCATGGGTGAAGGGGTTTTGAGCGGGCTTGCTTACCTCCCATGTGATGACTAATTCGGAGCGACTGCCACCGCCTCCGCTCACATTAGCTGGTGTGACCTTCGGTGCTGGAGGAAGAAGACAGATCAGCTTAGCCCTGCTGACTTCACATGACGGTGAAAAGGCACTTGTAATCATTTTCCATGTTGCTAACTCCCATATGGCAGAGAGATTTTTGAACTTCAAAAATTCAGAAATCCTGTAAGATATCAGCAAACATCTCACAGCTGAGTTGTGTTTGCAGACGCTGGACAGTCTGTGCTGTGATTTTATACCAGATGATGCATAAAAGATCTAACCTCAGTGAGTCTGGCTGTCTTTGGGTAGATTGCTGTTTTTTTTTCTTTAGCTGAAATTTGAATACAATTTCAGCTTCCAGTGGCACAATATTAAACTTGCTGAAGGCAAATACTTGCTCACTTTCTTGATGAGAAATAGGTGAAAAGATCAATGCCATTCTCATATCTGTATATTAATATGAAGCTGCAGCTAGGAGGCTATTAGCTTATCTTGACATGAAGACAGGAAACAGCCTAGCTCTGTTCTGAGACAAGAAAATCCTCACTAAGACTCACTAATGAATCTTTGTTAAATTTGTACAAGTGTAAAAGTGACAAATTTTGTTTATACGTCAGTGTTATGAAATGATCTACAACGTGTTTTATACTTTTGCTTGAATTACAATAAGCTAGCTAAAGTTATCTAGGCTAAGTCCATTAGACTTGTAGTCTGTATGCTAACTCTTCCAGTCGGCCAGGTCCTCAAGACTTTCTGCTAACTCCTCCGGTCTATATACTAATTCTTCCAATCTTTACGTTAAGTCCTTCAGTCTTCATGCTATTCTTGTAGTCTTTATCCTAAGTCTTCCAGTCTTTATTTCCGCTTTCAGACATAACACTTGGACTTTTATACATGGATATTACACGGCACGGATGATTCACACATGAGCCTAAAAACTCAAGTTCAGCTCAAGTAAGATCGTTCACACTATACCCGGGCTGAAGCTGGGTAATTGATGGATGGGTTGGGCAAGGGCTACATGTAGGTTTACGCAGGATAAATGCAACCAATGTTGTTTCGATTGCCACATACAACCAATCGTTGCGAGTCATATCTTACATAAGATGTTTTTCAGTTTTATTGCGTTCACACATGAAGCCTTCCATCTGATTTCCATTTAATACCCCAGCTTGAGTTCAAGTGTGAAAGGGGCTTATGTCAACTCCTTTGGTCTTAATGCTAATTTGTGTAGTCTATATAATAACTCTTCCAGACTTTATGTCAACTCTTCCAGTATTAATGCTAAATCGTGTAGTCTGTCTACCAGAAATACTAAATCCTTCAGTCGTCATGTTAAGTCTTTCAGTCTTTATGCTAGTTCCTCCAGTCTTGAAGCTTAATCCTCCAGTCTTAATAGACTAAGTTCACATGCTTCTGGCCTCAGGTTTATATTCAAGGTACTCTGTATTTCCCCCAAATGTAGAACTATTCCCTTTACAGATAATAAAACAAACATGCCATACATTTTTGAAAGAGGCATAAAGTTTGTTCTGGTCATGTAGTAAGTTACATACAGGTCCCCTTTGTCCTTGCTTGTTTGGATGGCTTGCTGGGCTCGCCAGTCCCGATGGTGTTGCTTGCCAGGACGCGAAACTCGTACTCCACCCAGGGGCTCAGGTCTATTACTTTAGCTGTCAGCCGCTGGCCCCCCACCATCTCAGGATCTAGAATAAAAACACACAGTGGCCCCTTCAGTATCTCAAAACTTTGTATGTGAGTGTGTTTGTGTGTGTGTCTCTGCGTGTACATATGTGTGTCAGCTTAGCATCGGCAGCACATTGTCCTCTAGGCTGACAGGCCTGGTAGGACTCCACCACAGGTATACAGAAGTACAGGTATAATCCCTTACAAGGACAAGTAATGCACAGACTAACTAAAAAACCCAAGAAGACAGCACAAAAGAATCACATCCAAAGAAACATAATTTTAATGTACTGCTTTGGCAATACTAATTCAATTGTTTAATGCAACATGTGTCAGCTGGAGTTATAGCAAAGCATCAAAGTCACTGTGAAGCTATAAATATGATAAAATAGAGGTGCTTCCACTTGAATGGCAAAACGTCAATCCTCCCTTTTGTGCAAGGAGATTTGTCTACCTGCAAGGTCATGATGCAATAATGTTGAAAATATATGACCCTGATTTGACAAATCAATGAGGCCAGTAAAACTATCTTGTCCTTAATTCACAAAAATATCAATAGAGCAAGGTATACTGTATAGCATTAATGCACATTATACCAATCATGCATGAATGCTGAGGGCTCCATTAAAGAGGATGTGGGGAAAAATTACACCATAACCATCGGTGCTATCACTTCTCTACACTATCAAATTACAGCTTTGGAAACAAGCTTCATCATCAGGCAGAGATCCATGTTTCAAGGTTCCCAGGAGTCCGATAAAATGGCGGTCAATGGTCATGCTACAATTGCGCGCCATTTGGTGCTGGGGTAAAAATTACATCTCCAATATTCTCACAGGCGAGGTAGAATGAAGAGCGGCCCCCTCCATGTGATTGGAGAAGGCCACGGCTGGTTGGAGAGAGCTTACCTGTGGTGACAGCCTGCCACCCGAGGGAAAATGGTGTCCTGGCCTGGATGGTGTATGCCGTAATTGGACTGTGATTATCAGGACCAGGCCTCCAGGACAGAGAGGCTTTGGTATCAGTGATTTCTTCTACATGGATGCTGGTGGGGGGGCCCGGGGGACCTGATAGATGGCATAGCCAGGCAGGGAAAAAATAGGTAAAGATAGAAAGACAGACAGAAGGTGTGAGAGGAAGAGGAGGGGGGGATGTAAATCAGGAAGAGATGAAAAAGATAGAGTGAAACGTGGTTGTTTTAACACCTGCGGCTACTGTAGCGAAGTCAGTTCAGTATGAAACCTTTGGGAGCTATTCGATCTACTTAAAAAGTAAATTTCCTTTAAACCTTGAAAAGAAAAAATTCCTATTTGCCTCCCTTTTCTACCCTTGCCTTTCATTTCCTCATCAGTGAGACCCCGGTAAACAGGAATCACTACCAACCTCCACCTTCTCCAGCAGGCGGATGAATTATTGAACTGTTCTGAATTCTTAAAAGGCAGGTAGCTGAAAAGAAGTGGTCAGTAGCAGTCATTTTAAATTGAAGCCTGTCCATTCCTATTGGAAATGAAGGCTGAATGGATGTTTGCTGTTTTTTTTTGTGGTTTACCTCTGACAACCAAGTCGACGGCGATGGAAATGCTGTCCACCTTCGTTTGCACGGCACACGTGTACTTCCCCGCATGCCTCAGCTGGATGTTTCGTACCATAATGTCCCCTGCCGAATGCTGCTGTCATTCACCACATGCGCAATCACACACACACACACACACACACACACACACACACACACACACACACACACACACACACACACACACACACACACACACACATGCACGCACAGTTCTATAAGCAACATGGTAAGCCTCCAGCCTTTTGTAATTTAAGAACAATACTGATTTTCTAACCACATGGGAACAGAAAGCCCGTTCTCATGTACGTGTATCTTGAAAAGTAAATCTATAAGTCTTCCTGCAGCCTTTTTTCTCCCACACTCTTAACAACGACACAGAAATACCTCTCTATAATGGAAATGCTCCACATTTCCTATTGTATCACTATAATTACTGAAATGTACTTCCACAAATAGCTTGATTTTGATTGTGGTACCGAGCAGTTTCCGTTATAAGGAGCGGCCTAATGGCTAGTCTCATAGTTGGTTCTTTAAGGGAGCCTTTTATTTCATCTCTAATTGCAATTTCCATCATACATTATCATTTAATCAGGGAAGCAGAGCAGGTTCTACAATAAATTGGACATGATGGAAAGATGGTGGCAAGAATTCTATAGAGTACAACGAGACGTGTAAATTGTATTAGAATGTAAATTATGTTTTTTTAAAAAGAAATTCCAGAGAAGTAGTGTATTTTTTTATTTATACCTAGTTCATGAGAAAAATAAGCCTGCACAACACATGCTGGGAGGTACGCTGCGAACCTTTTTTTTAAGTATACTGATGACGGCTGGTTCGCAGAGGCGTGTATGTAAATTTTGTTTTAAAATAAACCACAGGCAGCAATTTTCTGGCCATAAATAATACACTTGATACAAACATTCCCTCTGCACTGCGGCTGAATTTATTATGACCCTGCTAAAAGAAGAAGTAGTATACTATTGATGTCCCAATGAATCTTCAGTCACCCCCTTGACCTGTATTCAATGAAATCTCTGAAAGGGTTGAAAAAAGAAAAAAAAAAATCAATGTCTTTTATGTAGCAGTTTTTAATAAGAGCCTAGTGGCATTAATGCAATTCTTCAGCACGCCATGACAGGGTTTGTTTCTTAATGATTCATTATGGAGTCAAGGCCATCTAAAAAATATGGTGTCAAAAGCGACGACAATAGATGCATTTCTAAGCGAAGGGAGGAGGGCGAGGGGGAAGTTAGAAAACTATCTAGAATAACAGGGTAGTTCATGGGAGGCTCAACATGAGGTGTCGCACGAATCGCAGAAGTGATAAATGAAAATATGTGAAGATGTTTACAATCTCCCTTTTAGCTCCGAGTGCATAATTAGTGATTTTGCATGCCGTGATCTGGTCGGAGGCCTGGATTTTAATGAGGTGGTGGATAATTCTGAGCAGAAGCTGGTGGAGGAATAAATGCCTGCTTTAAGGTAAGGCGACTTATACTGTTACTGTGCTGTTGTTTAAGGCTGATTATCACATATGTTTGTGTGATCAATGCTTAGGTGATCAATGCTAGACCTAGTGGCAGCTGACAAAGGTGCAGAGAGATGGCTTTGGGTGAAAAATGCATGAAATTGTTATAAAACCGACTGATAAATATTCAATTCTGTATTGATACAGTTGCTCATGTGTGAGATATTGCCTGTGTGCACTGCAGGCATCAAAAATTTAATTTTGCACTGTGTAACACATCTGGCATATACCTTATGTCTTGCATATTATATATCCCAAATGAGGACTCCAAAATGGCATGAATTACATATATGGTAATTTTCCTTCTAGTTTTTTTTTTTTTTTAAAGCCAATATGACTAACATCAGAGGTGTTTCTGTACTTTTACTTTGAGCTGTCTGCTGATGTGTCTTCATCTCTCCTTTGAGCTGTCGCTACTCCCATTGTATCATGTTAGCTTCCTAGAGCTGACAGGTGTCTATCAAAGTTGCTTAAAAAGTTGCACACAAATTTACCTCCTTTTAGAAAGTAGTTTCATTTTTAAAGGAGCAGTCAAAGTTAAGTATGTAGAATTTGGAGCAATCTAGCAGAACAGTAATGCTTATATATAAGTATGTTTGCATTCATGTATAATCCCATTATAATGATCATTTGTTGTGTTTTCGTTACCTTAGAATGAGTCATTTTTGTTTCCAATTCTATAGAGGGTTAGGCCCAGAACAAACCAAATATTGGCTCTAGAGAGGGGCCTTTCACATTTTTCATATTCATTTGGCTGGAATCTACAACCTCACCACTAGATGTCACTAAGTTCTACACACTGGTCCTTTAAATACTGGAAATGTCTGGAAAAGAAATTGTGGTAGTTGGTTACTATTTCTTCTTAACAGGAAACCATACAGCTCTCCCCACATGAAAGCGTGTTTATTGATGAGAGGCCGGATAGTCTCACAGGTTCTCAAAAAAAACAAACAAAAAACAACACAAGGGATTATAGACTTACGCCGCCCACTTTTTCAAAAAATCCACCGTGGCCCCCGAAATGGATGAGCTGCTCATTGAAGAACCAGGTGAACTTGAGCTCCAGGGACGGATCATGGTTGACTTGGCATGGCAGTACCACGCTCTCCCCCACGGTGACATCCAACGTGGAGGGCTGGGTGGTGATGAAGGTCGGTTCTGAAAACACACAGTCACACCCATCATGCATGTTTGGTCATATTGTATGCCACTCCCTTTTCCAGGCATTACCAGTACAGGAAATGGCTTTGCAAAAAAAAAAAAAAAAGCAGAGCCCTTCCATCATCCTTATGGATATGTCAGACTGAGTTAATAGAAGGATATACGGGACAGAGCACACAGCAAACTAGGGCGCACAGCTACAATAACTGGTATTAGTTTCGGCCTGAGCTTGTCTCTATGGGGACTCGGGAGATGTGTCTCTCCTGCATCCTGAGAAGCCTCCATGTGTCACTGTCAGCTCAGCCTTCAGCCCAGAACTCCCCCGGATCGGTCCGAAAATTCCCAAAACGCTCCGGCTAGGAAAAACAGTAAACACCAGTGAGCACTTCCTCTCTCCAAGTCGGAGCCACTCTCTTTTCAAGCCTGCAGTGCATTACAATGGTGTCGCATGGGAATAAGGCGAGCGTTCCTTATCTGTACTTGTGTGTGTGTGTGTGCAGAGGAAGGAAAAGTGGAAGGACATGAGAGAGATGTGAGGGGAGAGGCTTTGTTTCTGAGAGTGTACAACGCCTGTCTCCCTCTTGGGGGTGCTGTGATTACTTGGTTGAAATTGCCACTCTGAGCACACAGACTAAATTAACCATGGCAAATGATCCCTGGACAGGCATAGATTCATGTAGAAAGTGCCGGCAGTGCAGTCTTCATCCAGAGTGAATTCGATACCTTCATTGCATTGGCCCCCTTCCCCTCCCTTCCTTTCTTTCCCCTTCTACCTCCACTCCACATACACACATACACACCAACAGCATGGGCTACCAATGTGATTTATCTCGCCGTTTTGCTGGTATCAGGACAGAATGCTATCAGCTGGTAGGTTTTAGTCATACACACACAATGAAAGTGCGTCTAAGAGCTTCAGTCCTCTATTGCCGGGGCTAAATGGTGAGCGATGGCGGCGCTGTAAAAAGGTTGTAAAAACACACAGGGGGTATTCAAGGGGACTGTATGTGTTCTGTTTCTAAAGGCTGCCTACACCTTGTAGAACAAGCACAGAAAGGAAATAGAAAGTCTAAAAAATTTAAAAGGTATGAAACACTACTCTAAAAAAACAGAAAAAAGAAAGTGTCAGGACTGTTTCACAGGGTTTCATGGAAAGAGTTACTCTAAATGACATGAGGAGAATGGAAGGATCTACAGGGAAATAATTACATGGATCTATTTTACTCTTCTATCCATGCAACATGAAACATACTATAAACATTTATGTGCTTTACAGTATCTCAATATCTCAGTTGGGGTTGCCTCCTTTCTAACACAAACTCGTCTCTTTGCGGTTTGTGCTTCCCTAGACCTTGTATTGCCTCTAGGGGATTCACTGTGACAATGATGGTGGGAATATGCTCCCTTATTACTCTCCTCTGTCATCATTTGTGACAGATTATATGGACAAGCAAGGTTGGTTACACAACCGCACACTGGGCTCTTGAGTGTAATTTGATTGATTTCTATCTTGTATAATGCCTTGTTACCTACTGCCACTGTAAATGAGAGGATAGTAACCCGCTCACTTAGTAGGGTCAATCAGAGACAAGATAGAGAGGGCACCTCGTTGAGTGCTGCTCAAGTGGGTCAAACCAATGTTGGTGTGTTTTGGTCGGTTTTGAGATGGTGCAAAATTTTGAATCGGTATGTGTAAAGCAGTCCATTCTACACCTGTTACATGTCATGGTGTTGAAAGACTTACATTCGTTAAAGATCTATTTAAAATATATACGTTTCATAATGCTTACTGTTTAAAAAGCCCTGTTAGCTGATTTCCCATGACATACCACACAACTGCAATGTCCTGTATTGTATGTGGTACCTGTTACTTATGCTTCCTGCGTCTCTTCGTACTTTCAACAAAAATGCATTCATTGAAGACATAAAAGGGAATACCTACAAGGACGTAGCATTCATATTTGTAGCCATACCTTTAGAAAACATTTACATTGCCTGTCATAAATAGAATAAGGTAAAAGAATGTACCGTCTATAAGAACATACCCAGCAAAGAGTGATGAAAACATCATTTAGACAATAGGGTAGGGCTGTGCAAATGCCATTTATGAGCTTGTTTTTGTAGATGGAGTCATGACTTTGCTGTTGGCGGGGTTCAACCACTTACATAAGAGAATCGTCATTCTGTGCGGTCACCTCTGTGGTTATAATCTGGTTATGTTTCCACAGTTAAAACAACTTGGTTAAAGTTTACAATGTTGGCAATGTTACAATGTACAATACTTTCAGGCCTCTTGTAAAGCAAACCACTTATTCCAAATATGAAAATATCAAAAACTAACCAAATAATAAAAAAAACAACCCTTTCATTTCTAAGGCTGAACATTTTCCAAGCAGCTAGGCACTGTAAATTGTATATTTGTTGGGGGCGATTCCGTACTGCAGATTTGAACCCAAGAGAGTGTTTCCACCAGGGCAGCTTATGTGAGACTGAATCTAAATAAACTACAGTGCCCACTCAGTGCAGTGATGTGGCGTCTGTATTTGTTTTTTTTTTAAAACAGTCTTAGGACAATAAGAAGAATATGTGACTTTGGATACTCAGATGATGCTTAGCACAAGTTGTAAGATGCTACTAGGATCATTAATTGTTTATTCTATATATAGAACAATACCATGATACTTCCACATTTACTACTCCGGTCAAATATTTCCTTCACCACTGCAAGATATCATTTTTCAGGAACATGTAGACATAGTTTATTTATAATGGGAGTCTAAGTCCTATATTGTGCAGAGTGCTGTGTCTGGCAATGAGGGCAGCAACTATATAGCAAGCCATTTTAAGATTTAATAGCTAGGACTGGATATGTATTACAAACATCTGTAATTCAACTCGTTCTAGTCAAAATAAACATTTTAGATATCCGCAGTGACATTCATCCTGGCCACAACTGTCATTTCATATATCCACAGCGTCATTCTTTCTAGGACAAATGATGTCACTTTTGTCATTCATACATTTTGGCCTTTCAATTTGAGATAACAATGACATTTTAGATATGTTATAAATATCTAGCTGTGTCCTATCTACCTGTCAGCAATTACAGTGTTTCTAATCACAATAATAATTGAGGATGTCTGAAAATTTTACTGGTCATGATATGAATTGTTGATATGTGGATATCCACAATGACAATTTGGCTAATCAAAATGCATTTTAGATAGTCAAAGTATTTCCTAATAAGAAATCTATTGCAGATATCGTTTGTTCAAATGAATATCAAAAATGAAATTGTTTATCTGAAGCTAAAAACCCAATGGAAACAATGGTAAATGAGACATAATTTTTCCTAGCAAGAATATCACTGTGGATACCTGAAATATTTTTTTTTTCTTCTAGTGGTGAAGTTGTAGACTGCAACCAAGCGTGCATGGTGACCATGAGTCTAGACATTAGAAAACTAGAGTTCTACACAAACTTCAGAGTCACTGTTTTGTTTGTCTGTTGTAGGCTACTCTAGAAACATGTCGGTGCAACATGGCGGGCTCCATGGAAGAAGACCCACTTCCTATGTAGATATCAAGGGCTCATTGTGATGTAATGGATTTGAACGCTGTGACGCTGAGTTCAAGCTTCTAGTGTAGTTGGAGCAGCACTCATGAAACTGATGAGATGATTTAAGAGAGGCTATACATTTTGCATTGTTAACGACAATGCAAAAGAGACTCAGCTCTTTCACGAATTTCTCTATGCCTAAATGTTG
>JANJYP010005044.1:0-12417 GCA_024605115.1 Rastrelliger brachysoma | reverse complement strand
AAACCAGCATGATCACATAACCTCCTTGGCGGAGGTAATTATGCAACAACATAGTAAATTGGCTTGACATGATCCTCATGGGGTTGGATTATGATTCTTATAAATAACTTGCTTGAATTAGGATTAAGATTGGGTTAAGGTAGGCCTACTTGAAAAAAATGACCATTTCCCAAAGCCCAAGATGCAACTGCAATTTTTTTTTTATTTTGCCATGAGTTAATAAACTATCTGAACATTTTTGCCTATTTGTCTGTCTTCCAGTTTTTTCACTAGATAGCCACGACTTGGAGTGAAGATANTTGCCTATTTGTCTGTCTTCCAGTTTTTTCACTAGATAGCCACGACTTGGAGCGAAGATAGTTCAGTGTTGTTTTTTTTGTTTTGTTTTGTTTTTAAATAGCTTTGATGAAGTTAAGTTACTTTTGTCATTTTATTGTAGCTTGCTAAATTCCTTTTGGTGGGTAGCTTCAGTATAGTGAAGCACGATTTAATGGAGAGTAACTTGCAGCTTGGCTCACTACATTTACAAGTAGTAGGCTAGCTTGCCCAACACTGTAGCCTAAATTAGTGGGTATATAATTAGCCACAATGGCGTCACCCTGTGGTTTGAGGTTTTGAACCAACACGTACGTGTAGTTTTGAGGCTTGGACTTTGTACTTTTACTGTCACCATTTTGGACTTTTAGAGCCAGAAGTAATTGAGCTATTTGGACGAAAGGGTAGCAGGGTATACTTGTGGTCTTTTATCTGTGATAATGCTACTGCTAATTGTCATAAGCGATAAACAGGCTTGACAATTAAAAGTGTAGTACTTACCACAAAAAGTCGACTCCTAAATGATCTTATGGTACAATCAAACTCTAAACAATTGACCAGAACAATGTTGCAATAAACTGAAAGCTATATTCAGGGATATTGGGCCATTACTTTGTCACCGTGGTAGCACCGTCACTCAAAGATAAAAATCTTTTCTTTTTTTTTAAATAGCCTACAGTTATCACGGACTAGGAAATAAGCTAGTGACCAACGCCATTTTGTACCAGGCTGTAAACATGTTTGTTTGTTTTTGTCCTGCTGTACAGTCTAGCATGTACAGCAAAAACAAAAACTAATTCATAACACAATGAGCCGTTACTAGCTTTGACCCACACAGACACACGCTCTTCATGTCCTTGCAGAACACAAACGTGCTAGGCAAGTCCCATATGCAGAAATGTACCCTTTGTGATGTATTTTACAATCCAAACTAAAATGAGAATTTTTTGAAATGTCATTTTTTTAAAGTGTCAGTAGCTCAATATTGTTAGATGGCACCATGAGAGTTGAGAATTAGGCTAATTGCCCCTTGTGGGATCAGTAAAGTTGTTTGAATTGAATTGAATTGAATTGAATTGAATTGAATTGAATTGAACAAATAGAAGCGTAGTTTCATATTGCCACTTATTACCTCATGCTGTAATGACAGTACATTTTACAACTGGACAACAAAACTGTCTATATATCACTGAAAAAGTCAACCTCATCACACTTATCCATGATTATTTGTTATCATGTGACTATGGTTGCCTATGAAATTTTCAGGAGGGTGTTTGATGAGACAGATGTCTGCTGTTAAAACTGTCCAGTCAGGGGCAATAACATTTTAGGATAGTGAGTGGTAAGAGAAAATAGCCTATGGCACTCAAGAGGGGAGACACAGCTGGCAGAAAACCTATACACAGAGTTGGACAACTTTGGGTTAAATAGCAATCATCAACATGATCAATACTGACCAAACTAATTCCAATCCATTAGGTCTGGTACCAGGAATTACCAGAAAATATGTAATTCCTAAGTCTATGTATGCAATACAAAACAACATGTAAACACAGCACAGCTTTTCTTCCGAATATCATTTATTGTTCATTCTATATCAGTTGGTCCTTGGACAAACTGCCTCCACTCATTTCATAGTTTGTAGGATACATTTATGACCAAAGAACACATTTCACACTGCTACAGATTGACAGAACTGCCATATCGAATGTTAAGATATCTACTTACTGTCATGCTGAGTGCTTTTATCAGTAGTAATGTCTCACTGATGCTGTTACTGCTGCTAGTGTGGCTTCTGGCATAATAATGGCATCTATAAGTCCCAGTGGGTGGACGGCATTCCATAGTATCGTCCTTCTATGGTAGGAATTTGTACTGTAATTTACAGTTAGATGAAACTGGACCTTTGTGGCCCAACTTAAAAAAAAATAATGTAGACAGACAGTGTAATATGGTAATACTTTGTAGAAAAAAATCATATGCATTGATACTTTCACCAATCCTCATAGCACAATGTCTTACTTGTAACTATGTTTATTAGTTGTGCAGTATTTGATAGTAAACAGCTATGATCATATAGAGATCTAAATGTATCTACAGCTTTGTATATCCTTTTGGTTATGAGGATTAGCATAGTCATCCTGTACCTAATTGTATTTCATGATTACACTGAATATAAAAAAAGACCTCCGTAGAGTGACACTTCTGTACATGTATGTATTTTTGTTTTGTACATAGCTGTAGCAATTAGCTTTCATTTTCACATTGTCTCACTCTGTCTCCTACCATAATTTATGGCAACTCCTTTGTAGCTTCACTTTGGCAGTCAAACCCAATGGTGTGGATAGAGGACCCATGGCCTCCCTTGTCCAAACGCTTGACTCTCAAAGAGTCAAATCCTCCCAGGACCCGCAATCCTGCCATGCCCTCAGACGGGCCGTCTTGTGCAGCATAGTTCCTTGTATAGTCTTTGAAAGTTCGTTGTTAGTGCTTTCGCAACTAACCAATGTTGTGCTAGTTTGTAGAACCCCCTTTGTCTGGCTGGTCTGTAAAAGGCCGTTTCACAGTTAAGTCCCAAGCAGCAGTCTTGTTCAGGGGTGGGGTGAGAGACTCCAAAGGCTCTGAAGGGCCAGTATCGCTGGTAGGTTCACTCCAGCCAGATGCTAGACCAGTGGTTCCTGATATTTCCCTTGTCTTAATCTCAAAAGCTTTTCAGGCTCCCTCTACTTTGTGCCACATTTGATTATTTTAAGATGCAACTCATACAAGACTTCCTGTAATCCGGATTATTAGGAAACACTGTGCTAGTCCAGGGAGGCCAGCCTTTTTATGGCATGCAGCTAATACGGCTATTTCAGCTATAAAACTGGTTGTTTGAAGTATATATTTCTTGCAGCGATATTAGACAAAGTACACTGTAATGAAAGCTGGAAAGACAATGTGCACGACAGAAGTTTGTAATATGACACCTGTGAGCCATGTAATACATATGTTTAATCAGGAGCATCTGATGTTAGCTGTATTAGCTACAGTTGGTAGCCTGCTGTGGTTTTAATGGCTGGCTGGGGTAAAGGCCTGTATACATTGTTGCCCTTCAGGGCCCTGGGACTGTCCTTGACCTTTGACATTTGGATCATGACCCATTTCTCAGGGAGAGGCTTGTGCATCCAAAGGCCTTATTCAAAATATGGATGCCAAGATGCAAGTCAGTGAGGAAAAAGTATCCAACCACGGTCTGCATTTACTTAAAGTAGGTAAGACTTACAAGGTTTTCATATGAACAGGCAAAGTTGTCATTTTGTTAAACAAATATTCTGTGGAGGATACTTTTTCCATCTTGTATTCACTTGCACTCCCCCTCAGACTTGCTTTTCAGCTTCCTCTCTTGCTCGCTCCCCCTGACGTCCTCTGGCTCTTTTTTTCCTCTCACAGGCTGTTCTTGTCTGGCAACTCAGCCTCTGGACTACGGGGAAAGTAGACAGTGGCTTTGTGCTCCTCATAGCGGTCGATGTGCTTGAGGTGTACTACCATGTGCAGGGCATAGGCTAAAACAAGTAGCAAGATCAAAGATGTCACCAAGCCCATCAGGATGGCTGGCGTCAGGAAAGTGGCACAGTCACTGGCTGACGCAAACTTATCTGACTGCACATTGAAGGCCTGGATCTGGAAGAGCAGAGAAAAGAAGGAGGAAGGATGAGATTAGGCTGAACTAAAGAGGACAACTGGCTCTTACTGGGCTTACCAGGCATAGAGACACTGGGCAGATGGACGGGTTGAGACAGCCTAGCAGATGGCTTAATAGTGTACAGACAGATTGACAGACTGCTGAACAGATGGTAAACANCTTACCAGGCATAGAGACACTGGGCAGATGGACGGGTTGAGATAGCCTAGCAGATGGCTTAATAGTGTACAGACAGATTGACAGACTGCTGAACAGATGGTAAACAGACTGACTGACTGACTGACTGACTGACTGACTGACAGGCAGAAAACAAAGGGAATGGCAAACGCACACATGCACACCTATAGGAAACAGGAGACTATGATATAACAGTGAAAGTGCAGATGTTATTGGGAGAGTAACACAACAAAGCTTGTGGCCCTTTTACGATAGTGTACCTGGAAATCAGTGAAAGTGATGTGCCAGTTAGCGGATGTGTCAGTGTGGGAGCTGGGCACTAGCAGGGTGTCATATTTGTGCAGACTGCTGACGTGCTGGCAATGGTAGGATGATGTGGCAGGAGCGTAGACCTCACTGGCGTTGAATGTAGCCTCCTGGGTCCAGTTGTAGTGGATGTGAACGCTGTCTAGTGTAAACCAGTTTTGACCAGCTGCCTCATAAAAAGTGTTTGACATCTGAAGTCTGGTGGAAGAGACAATATAGTTATACACACACTTGCACTTAAAAGTAATGCGTGTAAATGAAAACTTTTAGATTCATATGCCTTTCAAAGAATGTGGATTTTACCTGATTACCAGACCTCTCAAGTCCTCCACATCACCAAACTTTAATGAAAGCCTGTGGAAGAACAAATACAAAAATATTAAAACACCAATAAAACAACATTAGTTCAATGCAATTCTCAAATGACCACGTTAAATATTGAATTACTGCTCTTATCTAAATATGTCAAATGTAATTACTAATTCCTTGTCTAGTAGTATCTAACCTCTACTGATTCCTTGGCTGTATGTAGATATGTGAGTTCTCATTATATTTCTCTGTATGTATGTGATCTTTATTACATAAAATACAAAATAAATTCATTTAGTACTAGTTGCACCATGTCAAAAAAAAAGTGACCCTGATTACCACAGTTTGGTATGACTTACGTTGCTTTCTCCTTGGTACAGATAGAGCCCTTAGTGTCCACAGGTGAGTTGGGGTTGAAGACTCTCTCAGTGAGATCAATAAAGGTGTGGTTCCTGTAGCGGATTGCCAGGCGCTTTGCCTTGAACAGAATGCAGGTCTTCCCATTGTAAGACACACTCAGAGGGCCATAAGGTCCCATCAGAGACTGGAGTAACTTCCTCTTACTGTGAGACATCCCTGGCTGATGCCAGTTAAAAGGCTGAAAACACATGAAGAATGGAGTTAAGCAAAAAGAGAAAGAAGGAAACTGCAGTGAACTGGAAACTAGTATTGGCATCAGCAGTGTAACATTCTTTGTCTGTCCTCTAGAGGGCGTTCAGATTGTTTTTCAGAGCTGTGCCTCCTTTTAGGGGCAGCACATTCAAAAGGATGTGGCCCACAAAAATGTGTGTTGCCTGAAGGCTTTACTGACCCTGCGCATCCTTAGCAAATGGCCAAAATTAGTAAATACCAGACATAAACAGTGGTAAACTGCTGCATTTTGTTTAGGTCCAGCCCCTAAATTGGAACACAGCAATACATTTAAACAATCTTGTTCCTCATTATATGCAACCACTTCAGCCAGATGCTCTTCCACAGCATGTGATGCTGTGATTTACTTAGCTACCACTTAACAGCTTTTCATTTCTTCTACACAGCTGATCCAAAGCAGGTTTGCTGTGTTTCCCACTTGTGCATGCTGTGATATTCAATTAAAAATCCACCTTTCTTTTAAGCCTGTTGTTCGACCTCGGATTGTCACAAATGTGTAAAGTTCAATGTTCCACCCACCACTGAATTTCAACAGAGGAGCAGTGGAGCAATGTTCTCCTCTGGGTAGAAAATATGAGCTTTCTGAATTTGCATAATGGCTGGTAGACCACATTGGTTTCACTGTGCAGATAGAAACTGCTTCCTCTAGCTTTTTAATCTCTTTGCTCAGAGGCTACATCTCATTGGAGGGCATCTGGGCTAATCCAGTGCTATTCTACAAGACATACAGTATAAAGTGATATTTGCTATGACCGTAGTTGTGTAGCATATGATTAATTATTTGGAGATTCAGATAGGGTAACTAATACACCAATTTTGACAAAAACAGCTACAGTACCAAATACGGTATTTTAGGAGAGCTTACTGCAAAGCATCCTTTAATCTTTATGAAACAGATGTCTGGATGCATCAGCCGATACAGCATATGGTTTCACAGAATTTTATTCTCCAGTTAAACTTTCACTCATTTAAAGTGATCCTATGTGTGTATGGGTTTGGGTGGCATAGATGCTTTACCTCTGGTGAATGTGCAGACCAACAATATTCTGATATCCAAGGTCAAGCAGTATGGCTGAGTGAGTATACTATGTTTTGTTTGCATGCATGCTGGTATGTGTATATGCTTGTGTATGTGTGCATGTGTGTGCATGCATGTGTATGTGTCTGTGTGTCTGTGTGCTGTGTGTGTAGTTAGCATGCAAGATAGAGGGCTGTAGAGAGCCATGCAGTAGTAAGGGGGAAATAGAGTGTGTACCTGCAGTATTCTCCTGAGGGGGTTCTCTTCTTCAGGCGTCAAAACAACTGCTTCACCTTCTAAGCCATAACCACCTAAAGATACATACACATTACTGCACCATCATATATTATATCAGTATACATATTAAGCTAATTGCAATGCTGCATTGCAGACTGCCACATAATCATAAAAGTTCAGCTGATATCACACACAGATACACAGACACACTCTACAAACACAAGCACAAAGAGACCCTGCGTACACCTTGGTGCTCAGGCTCCTCTCTATTTCTAGTTGTTTTGCGTCATGACAGTGACTCATCAGCGGTGTATTTCAGTTGCGTTAGTATTGTTCAGTGTTTACAAATGCTGTTCATCTTATCACAGAAACATATGATTTACCATCATATAATTTAGAGGAATGTTTTTTCAGTTTGTAAAAGGGACAAAAATAAATCCATATATTTGGTTTCCACTGAATTGTATGGATCACGCACATTCCACACTTCAAATTCTGTTTGTATTATGATGGAGCAAAGACATCTCCAGCTTTACAGATGAAATGCATTTGTCAGGACTATCTATCCAACACATCAGCATCAAAATTAGCAGAGCAGGTTTGATGGAATCAGGGCTACTGTCAGCAGATTTATTACTTACTTGATCTGACTCTTGTTGCTTGTTTAGGGTCCTCTTTGCTGTGGAAATGAGAGAGGACACAATAAGATCTTGTGATCACCAGATGCAAGGAAACATTGATGGTCTTTTTTCATATACAAATGATATTACATAGTATGTATGATGCTTATTTAGTATTTTCCCTTAAAGCTGAAAGACCAAACAGTTCCGCAGCCTACTGCATATAAAAATACCTCTAATAACATTATATTCTGTATGCTAATATATATNGCAGCCTACTGCATATAAAAATACCTCTAATAACATTATATTTTGTATGCTAATATATACGATATATTACTATTGTAAAATGAATAAACTTATAAAGTGAGTGTTTCTGTAGTCAGTGTCAAGCACCTTCATCAATATTTTGCTGCATTTGTGTGCTAGTAAAGTAGTGTGTACCAAATGTTTTCATAAAAAGTGATTATGATTTTGGCTCCTTCAGTACCACATACCTAAATTATATGTTTTAAGATACCATATACCCATGGTGTACTTATACAGTTGTATTAGATATCAATGAAAGTCATAAAAATAAATACAAAAAATTTTCATTTGATATGTTGATTTTTTTAAAGACTTTTTGTCACTGCAAAATGCACAACTGCACAACATGCAATATAAACTCAGAGCACTGGCTTTTATTAGTAGTTGACAAAGTCAAGAGTATTTTGTGGTGTAGAATTTTTACTAAATGACCCATGTTTGATGTGGGACTGACCTACATTGTACAGAAGGGACAGAGAGGACGAACCATTTTCTATTCTTTCACGTGTTTGCCTTAGCAGCTGCCCTGTTCTCTGTCTAACTAAACCCTGCACAGCTTTGGACCTCTTGACTTCTTAAAGCTAATGCTGATCCATTTAACTGTCTAATCAAAGACGTAATAGACCAGCGATGGGCTTACTGAGCGGCGCTGACATGGTCAGCTCTGCCTGCAGTGATCGTCCACCCATTGGCTGTGTGGTCTGTCCTGTCTTTAGTGCTCATCTAGGTTGGCTTGCTAATCTCTCCACAGAAGCCACTTATAATGGGCTTTAAAAAAAGTAAACCTAAGACCTGTGGGAGTGGGCATGACAACAAACATCATAGTCTGTGTACCTACAGCTATGATCACAAGTTTTCCAAGAACTTTTTATGAATTGCCAGATACCAATAGCAGTGTCTGTGAAATAATTAAGAAATTATTATTTTAGCCTATAATCTTCCATTGTGTAGTAACGCTGGGATCTTGGAAAAGGCCTTTCTAAAAGTGATACAAGATAGATGACCTAAATATTAATAGTTTAAACACACAAAAGTCAGTCAGCAGTGGTGACTGCTGACCGGCATTCATACACTTTTATTCTTGTCACATTGTGAGAATATACTTAAGTCTTTTGTGGAGAACAAAGCCAATTTATATTTTAACAAGTGGGAAATGGCTACTGAATTGCTAATTTTTTTTATTTTAGCTACATTATTGCTTATTTTTCACAAATCAGGTACATGCTTGTGATTTTATTTCATTATCTAATATCACTTTTCACAATTCTAAAGCTTATGAGGATTTTTAGTTGGCAGTTGTTTTGGACTGGATTTTGGCCGGATTCAAGGATCTTTTCACATCATTGTGATATTTCTCTGACTACTTGTCGTCAGATTAAAGAAATAATTGTCAATTTTGACATTTTTAAAATTTTATTTATTGCTCCTTGGTGGGGAATTTCATTGTTGGTCAAAACAAGATGACCGACATGGGCAGCGGCTATTTCGTGAAAAGGAATTAGCAGGTCATGTGTCTGGTAGTACTGCAGTTTACAGTTTCAGGATAGGTTGCCAGATATATCACTGCCAGCAGTGTGGAGTAGTTATCTACTCGTCTGGTGCGGTTTCCACCTGGGCAATATTGTTTAGTTTAGTGGCAGATGGATTAGGATTAGTGGTAAGCACAGGCCAGGTCCGCTGGAGCCCAAACATTAAGAGACATAGGCTCTGAACAAGATGAAGAGATTAAGGCATGATGTCAGTCCCTGCAGCATTCTGGACAGTTCAAGTGCTAATCAATGCATGTGAACTGACTTCTAAAACCATGACTTTGAACTTGTGGCAGTTTACAGTTTTTTTGTTAAATTTATAAACTCTTATTGTTTTTTTAAATATAGTAAAATATTAGGGGTGATCTGAACGATTGGTGATTGGCAATCATCCTCAGCTGTTTTACATTTGTGTTTGCACTTGTCATTTAGGCCATTCGAAAGAGATGATCAAATTATGCAAAATGTGTGACACAATTAGCCCAAGAAAATTACAAGTGCAAGTTCACTACAACAGATTTCCGTCAATTGGATTGTCAATTTCCAAATATTAAATTGCTATTAAATTGTAGGAAGCAGCTACAGGACACTGTTGTATTAGCTGTGGTTGAGCTCAATAATGTTAAATAATGTGATCAGTAACATATTATTTAATGATTGTTCCACGGTGGTTACGTTCAACAGCACAAATAAATGTCCCCACACACCTCCACTCAATCCTGTACCTCTACCTCAAACCTCTGAATCTGAAAACGTGCTCTGCCATTTAAAATGCAGTAGCAACATTCAGCTCTCTGTTTTAAATAACCTTGTCACACAAAGACAGTGAACCTAAACCTAAAACTGGATCTGATGTTACTGTAAATGCAATAAAATCTAAAAAAAAAAGGCTTAAATTTCAATATCAATTGAAATTAAAGCATTATGAATTTAGTAAGCCATATGAAGATGTTTTTGGATAAGAGGAAAAACATCTTCATAGGCAAATCTAAGTTCACTTGTATTCGATTCAGTTGTTGCTCGAGTGTATGAACAGATTAAAACTCTCATAATATCAGTCAGCTCCACCTGCAAATTTAAGTGTTGTCAATTCATGATACTCTCTTATCTCTTTAATTCAATAAAGCTTAATATACAATGTCAAGAAGAACTTCAATAAATAAATGAATAATTAATGGTACACTATAAAAAGCAAGTTTGAAATAGCAGCTGTGTGATCAGTATCAGTGATATGTATTTATTTCTCATAGTTCTTGTAAATCTGCATTGCACTCATGATCATACTGTTAATTACTTTTACAACTTGTATATTTAACTGATTTTTATTAAAGAAGGCTGGCTGATTAAGTAAAGGCTGTTTTACATAAAAGTACTTAATATACTCAATTGAAAGAATAAAAGGTTGTAGAGAAAATAGATGTTCTATGGTATGTAACAACAACATTGATTTTCACCTTGTTTCAGGTAACCAGGAAGGTCCTCTCAATAACTCAAACTGAGCTGTAATAACCATCAGTCTAGATAACAATGGTAGTGAGTGAGTGAGTGAGTGAGTGAGTGAGTGNGAGTGAGTGAGTGAGTGAGTGAGTGAGTGAGTGAGTGAGTGAGTGAGTGAGTGAGTGAGTGAGTGAGTGTGAGCAAATGGGCATGTATAGTGCCAGTTGAACGTTTAAGGGATGTCTGCTTGCATGTTTTCCATGAGTAACAATATGACAGTTTATGTATATGGTAAGTCCAAATAGTTGTATCTGCCCAGATTTATGCTGGACAAGCATGCTTGTGTATGAATGACTGCCAACTGCACTACGCATTGGCAGCTGGCAGTTGTGACTGAAACTTCAGTAGCATGGTAGGTACTTGGATGCTGCGCTCATCATCTGTGCCTGAAACATTAACAGGTCCTATAACAACTCCAGGTCCTAACACAAATATTTTAAAAATCTTTTTATCTGACTTACATATTTAATCCATGTAAGCAGTGTGCAGCCACTAGGTTGTAGGTAATTAACAACTGTTTGTCACTGTCAACAAACTGCATATGCACCCCCCCCTCTTCCCCCATGCCCATCCCAAACACATAAGCACTCCTTCCTCTGCACCTACCCAGGCCTCAGCTGGCTGAAAGGGGCCAGAGGAGTCTGTACATGTGTGCAAGCGTGAGTGTGTGAGTGTTAACTAAAGCCCAGCCGTTTGTTCCTGTGCCAGTTTCGCGAGGTCAGCAACCCAGGACTGCTGCTGCCCCATCATTGGCTCAGCCTGTCACACGGTGCCTGGGTGCTGAACAGGCCCTTTATATAATCAAAGCCATGCCAGAGCCACTCCTTGGCTCGTCTCACTGCCCCCTGCATATATCCTTAAATTTTTACGCATGCAAGCACATTACAATATCAACCTGACAACATTATGATGAATGTCTGTTATGATCAGTTATTTTTAATGAAGTCTATGGATGTTAAATATTAACAATGGGAGTCGTGGTGTCTTGATCAATATATTTTCACTAAATATCCTTATTCAAGTGTGTAGCTGAATAGCTGATGATTATCCCTCACCTCTGCATCTGCTGTGTGCTACTGAGCAGAGAGAAGGTGTGGTGTCTGCTCCCCAAACTTGTAAACAAGTCCTCTCTGCCACCACAGAGCACTGAGCCTCTGCACTCACATGCACTGTAAACCCTGGATCAGTACATACATCCCTCTATATCCCACTACAGCTATAACAGCTAGTCACTGATTGTTTGAGTGTTTTCTATGTTCATTACTGTGAGCTTTATGAAAATATTACACAAATGGTAATAATTATCAGTTATATTAGACAGCCATTAAGGTTTGGATTCTCAGCTTAGCACCATTATGTGTATATCAACAGTGATCTGACTATAGTGATGTGTCCCTGTACTCATATTTCCTTGTATTATGCCTACATGAAATTTCAAACTCAGCTCTTATAGTATTTCACAATGTACTGGATGAACTGCTTCAACAAAGTAATGCTAATATCAGTGGCAGTATTGCTTTTTGGGGTTTTAAAATAGAATCTAACTTCATTCATTAAAAAGTGCTCACTAGTTTGTAAATAATTGTGCCCTTGTCACAGCAGGAAAACATGTCTTAGTCCCACACTGGGCAGGTGTTGGCCTATTAATAGATTTATTAGTGCAGATTAAGCTTTAGGAGTTTGCTAAGATGCCACTTAGAGCTCTGTAGCCATTTCAGCATAGCTTTGATTGCAGCTTAAAATTTGACCTCAGGTCAAACACTG
>JANJYP010005036.1:0-13988 GCA_024605115.1 Rastrelliger brachysoma | reverse complement strand
CCCCCCGCCTCCTCTTCACTCTACAGAGTGGCAGCGCTGGCATAGCATCGTTCAGAAACCCTGTTCTAGACTGGAAACGAGCTGCGGTAGCTGCCTGTGCGCACTTCTTTACTCAGATCCCTCTGGGTCAGTCATTACAGCCGGTAGGCGTGCGGCGACAGAAGCAGGCTGCACAGCGTCAGCGCAATACAGTACTATATTCTGACTTGTCTTGCATTATTTCAGCTGTAAGTGCGTAACCTAATTCTTTCATCTCTTGCTTCTGCCTCTATAGGTAAGCCAACATATTGAACCTCAACTGTGGAATAGGCTATATGAGACAGACGAGAGGTCTGCGCTCATCCCAGGCACTGCGCAGATAGAATTATTTGGGGCAAAGTAATAGGCTCCTGTTCTGTCAACATCGGTCCTGAGTTATAGGAGTGGGAAAAGACGGGACCTCAGCGCTGTGAAGAGTGGCTTCTTCTACCGAACAGCAGTGCGCGGGGAGCAGCTACAGACTCAGAGAACGCACCGAAAAGGCAGAAGGGAGAAAGGAGGGTTTAGAATATTTTACGCACAGCAGCACCCGGTAGCCACTATTTGACACGCGGCTGCTAACTGGGAGTCTTCGCTCCATTTAAGACTCAGCACAGTCGGATTTGCACTTGACCAAGTATACGTACAGCAATCGACTGGAATGGATTCCTTCATCATAGCGGCTCTGGCACTGTGCTCTCTAACGGCCACAGCCTATGGGGACAAAGGGACCAGCAAAGCCAGGAGTTGTTCGGATATGAGGCAGTTTTATAACGGCAAAGGATTCTCTGTGGACGGTGTCCCTATTGCTGAAATATCAGGTAAGCTCCTTTAAAATATAGTGTGTTGCCATAATGTTGCTTTGAAAAAAAAATCACAATTACCCTAACACAAGTTATTTATTCATGTATAATACGCTGTAAAGTATCACACAGTTGTTGTAAACGGAGTGCTGTAATCTCTCTGCAATACCCCCAAGGAATGTTCGTCTATTTTGAGGCCAAAGTCGCACCTGCAGTAGCACCATTTATTGTAAGAGTTCATGGTTAGAGATCTGACATATCCCATGAAAATGAATGATTGTTAGTTTGAGTGTTGGTTCCCAAACTCTGTTCTTTGAGCTTAGAGAAGCCTGTAGGTTGCTGGAACTTAAATATAGGCTATGTCTTGTTAAAACACGTTTTCTTCTTCTTTTTGTGAGCAAACCCAGTTTCTATATTTATACGTTGTGAACCTGTAGTCACACTCATTTCACATTACATGGCAAAAGCAGACAAGCTCTAGCTCTTGGCTATCTCTCAAGATGAAATGCTGCTTTGAAAATACATTCAGACGGAATATGTCACAAGCAGTCCCTGATCAAAAATAAGAGAAAGTCCCTTTAAATAGGCTACTGTCACACTTGACATTTGGAGAAAAAATAAAAAACAAAAAAAAAAAAAAAAAAAAAAAAAAAAACAGATGGCTGATCATCACCTTACTTTCTAATCTCCTCTTAATTTTCCCTGTCAGACTAAAACTCTGCTGCCACTTCTGAAGACACTACCTAATCTTTCCTCCTTGAGCAGTCTGGTCTTTGTACTAGGGGAATTCTTACCAGCCAGTCACTTGACTACAGTATGTGCTGTAACCAGCAAATATGATGTTGCTCACTGTGTCATTCATGGTCTGATGTCAGACAGTCACAAGCCCCTCTCCAGTTCAGATGATTACATGTGTGCCTTCCCTGGAATTTGGTGCAATACTTCCACACATACAAACACACACACACACACACACACACACACACACACACACACACACACACACACACACACACACACACACACACACACACACACACACACACACACACACACAGTGATTTCAGCTTCTACACTTACAGCAGAATACATGCATGGACAAGATAACAGACTTACCATGCATGCTTATAAAACCACCTACCTGTATACAGATCTGAGGGGAACAACTTACTTTTGAACTCAGATACTGTATATTTCATTGTTCCAAACCTGTATAAGTGAATGTGAACTACCTTTTTTCCAAAAGTTGACATCGGGAAATTATACGTACAAGAATTGAGTGTGAATATGGGAAAAGTTAATCTTTTACTGTTACACTGCTACAGTCCTTCCCCATCTGATAAGCGTACCTTTCCTCGAAAAGTACCTATAGATCTTCATCAGTCAACTTCTCTATGTTGTCCAATTCATTTTCCACAGAGTGCTACACTACTGTGACAGCAGATAAACTCTTCTCCCATGTGAAGACAGCAGTGTTTGTCCATTAGCATGGGCTGAATGGCACATGTACAAGGGTGACTTTCTGCAGTATTCACCTAAAGGTCACTCACTCGGGATGATCCTAAAGTAGAAACTGCTCTATTTTCTGATAGCATACTGTATGTGCTCATACACAACACATCACAGCACAGTACAGAAAGAGCATTGTGCCTTGACAGAAATAGTTTGATGTGCTGCAGGAGTTTTGCTTTTCACCTTACAGATAGGAGGAGTTTTCATTTTGTTCGCTCTCAGGTTTGTGATGGTAGAGAGTTGTCACTGAGTTGCATGAATGGAACAATCACCTTTTCTTCTAAATGTCTGCAATCCATAATGCTTTAAAGAGCAAATCAGTCTTGTCATGACACCACCTACTCCTCTTGTTTCAATCAATGATGTGGAGCTTACTTAAGTCTGGGGTCAATGCATTCTTAGTAAGAGAGCCAGCAAAGGACTGAGACACACACTGAGGGCCAAAAAGAGAGAACTGAAGATAAAAGAAGAGAGATGCAAAGATGAAGAGACGTGATATTGAAAGAGATAGAACGGGGGATTCAGCATTGTACATTGACAATATTTCACCATGTGTCCCTGTCTCTTGGCTCTCAAGCATAAATAATCTCTGATACACTCCAGTCTGGTACATTAAACACCTTAGTAAAATATGAGAGCTTTAATTTATGCCTGCAAATTATGAGCTACCCGAATGTTGTGCATGATCCCTGACATTTGCAGCAGGATATTTCCTGCTGTCACACCAGGGTTTGATCAACCTAATGTATTGGCTGGGCCTCACTCAAGGTCACATGCTGAGTACATCACCTCAATTCAGACTGGGAGGACGATGAGAGATGATTGCATCCCATCTCTAAAAATAATGTTCTGTCACAGCACTTTCAAACATGCTGCACAGTTAATGAGATAAAATTCCTTGACACACAAAATAGCCATAATATTCTTCTGAAACTATTATTAAACTTCTTTTTATAGATGCACAAAACTTACATATGATAATGAATTTTAGAAGTATATGCGAATAAAGTCTGCAAGTAATTTGCCCGGAAAGAAAAATTTAAATGGAAGTGTGCTTTAAGCTAATGTGATTTCCAGGATCCAATACCTTGGGGTTTTCAAGTTGATTTTCTTTTTACCTTTGTACTGTACCTATCTTCTTTACATTTAGATTAGGCACAACTGAATAAAAAAGGCTAGAAATCTCCAACCACATGAACATCCTCATCCCATATCGCAATCTCTGTTTGATTATGCTCAGTCAGCGATGAAAGGAGATTGCTAAATATTGCTTTCATGTCGATACACCTCATATAACAACTTGAATAGTCCCCTATTCTTAAGTAATTTGCCCTGCAGAAAAAAGCCATACGGAAGTCAGTCACTGAGTTAAGGGTGGGCTGTTTGTTATTGTATTGAAGTTGTGTTTATTGGACCATGGGACCAGTACCAACTGAGCAGAAATGAAAAGCAATGGGTCGCAAATAATCATGTAAACTGATTGATGCTCTTAAAATGAATGTGATGATGCTAGTAATCAGTTTTGGAAACAGCATTTTTGTCAGTGTTTACCAAAAAATGGATGATTGATTTTCACAGAGCTCATCTGTCTCCTCCCTGCGCTGCCCCCTCCCTGTCCCACCCCATCATTACAGTCTTGATGACTTATCTTTTTGTCTTTCAGGGGATGATATTCTTCATCTCTATGTTTCTCTCTCTCATCGGTTCTTAAAGAGAAAGGCGCCAGACACTCTTTGAAAGCAGCTGGCACGCTATGAGTGTTAGATGCTCAATGTCATAAGCCTATACAAAAAGACAAGCTGCATGAGACATCTGCAGCAAGGCTGGTAACATTTAGGTATGGCCGTGGCTTTCCCCTGCTGTATTTGTGTTGTTGTTGATTGCTGGTTGCTACAGGCTGACTGTAAGTTGTTCAGTGCTCTAAAGTCTCATCTCTAACCAGTGTTTGGCTAATGACACAGTAGAATTGCTGCTTACCAAGACTGCTAGGAACTGTTGTTGACTAAAGACTGGCTTGTGGGTTGAAATATGGGCTGATCGGTATGGAAGCCCACAGGAAAAAGTATAAGAATGTTTTGAACTACGCAACTGGATTGTGTATATGGTTATAAGTCTCAAAATATATAATAGCAGCATTGCAGCTAAAACAGAGCATTGGTTTTCACAAATTGGCAGCAAACTCTCACCTCTTTGACTGAGGCTAATGATAAGATAATAGCTGCTAGTATGTTTGCTGCCCCCTTACACCACCTCCCAGCCAGAGGTTAAATGGATATTGGAGTCTCCTGCCAGCACAAAACACAAAACTGACCAGCCAGATGAAGCCTGCAAAACCAACAAGAAAACAATAAAACCAGATAGGATCAAGGTTAAAAATATATTCTTTTGATAAATTACTACACTAACAATCATATTTCATCTTTTCACTCAGCAGTCAAACGTGGCCCATCTAGTTAAGTGTTCATGTTCTGCAGCAAAATTCAGATCAAGTCCATCATTATATGTATTCAAGCTCTGTGGATACACTTATATGGTAGCTGTATATTTTCCAACAGTTGCTGTTGCTTAAGAACCTTCTGCTTTTTTGTCCATCTACCCCCAAAAAGTTGCTTGACCTGGGGTGGCACTTCACTCTTGTCCCCTCAACTATGTACTCTCAAGCCAGTCACATTATTAAAAAAACATGTAGACAATGTTACTAAAAAGTGCTATCATTCAATTACATTATTAACAGCTTACTCCAAAGTGGCTATATTATGTTGATAGGAAAAGGCTCTAATATAGTTGGCACCAAAGTTAAGGCAAGTGAAGTGGGCACTGCCATAATGAAACCTCCTCAGAAGTTGGCATGGAAACCTGAACTGTGTCCAAACTCAGGATCACAAAACAAATTAAGGACACCTGGCAAGTAGTATATCATAGTATATAGCCATTGAGAAGTAATGACAATCCTATGTTTACTGTGTTTGCTTCTGGTTCTGTTACTAAATTAGATGCATGTTTTGTATTTGTATAATCTTCCTTTAATTCTCAGTAGCTAAACTTAAGTATAATTTGGGGGCATTTTTCAATACATTAGATTCAGATAGAAAACACTGCTTAAGGTAAGACCTTATAGCATTTCTGCAACAATTTCAACTAAAACAGCAAGGATTTGTCAATTTAAAAAATAGTCAGCAGAAAATGAGTTGGAAACTATTTTGATATTTTTGTTGTCAATTTTCAAGAAAATTTGCTGCTCATCATTGCAGTAAATGATAAGAATATGTTGAATATGTTTGGGTTTTGCACTGTGGTGGAGAAAACAAGAGACCTGATAAAATTAGTAGTGTTTTCAGCATTTTAATATCTTATGGACAAGGTGATAAATTGAGAAAATACTTAATCAAAAATGTGTTGCAGCTCTACATGGAGCAAATATGAACTGAATGCACAGCTTGCAGGAGCAAAAGACATTCTGTATTTTTTGCCATATTAAGAACAAGGCAGTACATTTGTCACTTAATTATAATTTTATAAGCTGAAAGAAAATAGTAGTTTACAGTAATTACACCTAGCAGATTAACACTAGCAAAACATATGTGATTGAATACATGGGGCCAGTTATCTTACATATGTTTCAAAATTGCTTTAGACAGATAAGTGACAAACCAAACATATCCATAAATAGTAAATACTGTATATGTTGAGATAAGAGTGCAGCTTTGTCATTGTGGCTGTTTTGGACAGTGCCCTTATCTCCATCTCTTTAATATCCCTGCTGATGTGCTGATGTGCTGTGCTGTACTCTCCATATAGTGGATAACTAATTGATCACACTGAATTACATATTGCCTCCTTGTGAATGGAACTCATTAACTGACTTGGTGATAAGAAGGCCAAGGCTTACTGAAGGTTAATGTCAGTATAAAGTCCCACACATCTGTTGGTCTTCCTCTACAGACAGATTAAAGCAGAAGCAACTGTTGTTTCTGCATCACGATGTGCAGGCTCGTAACTCTACTGCAGTTTAAAGCATTTGNGTGTGTGTGTGTGTGTGTGTGTGTGTGTGTGTGTGTGTGTGTGTGTGTGTGTATGTCTGTTTGTATTGGTTTGTGTATGTGTGTTTGCCTAACTGAATATACCAGAGTTGTTAAAATGCTGAAGTCAGTAAGAAGCCTCTTGAGAAACCGACCACAGCGTGTTTGATCTTCACCAGAGAGAGAGAGAGTGAATGAGAGAAAGAGTAAGAGAGATGGTGGACTGCTGACTATGACAGGATACATGAAGGAAAAAAATAAGAAAAAGTGAAAAGGATGAAACAATGGGTGGATGTAATTTAATTTGTTTTAAAAAAGGAAAGCTTTTTAAAAACTGTGTCCTGCTCTACACTGCTTCCTTATGTAATAATTGTCAAACCCAGGCCTGGTACAGACATAGAGATCTGGAAGACAGTCTTTCCAAACTCATTAAGTTGCTCGGGAGCTCTGGATGGTGTGTGAACAAGCACAGAGAAACCATTTAAGGACTGCACACTTATCTGTTTTTCATGTATAGCACAGACCTTGAAGCAGTCTTCTAAGACTACCTCGTTTTTGGACAAGCAGTTTAAGCCTGACAAGATATTTTACAATTTTCCTTCCTCTTTCCTTTAAACTAATATATTTTTAGTCATTATAATGACATAAGAGCTAACAAATGTCAGTTTTATTCTACTTATTTCTTGTGTCCAATTTAATAGTTACAACAATTTACCTCACTATGTAAGATGGTGGATTGCTGCACTGAAAGACATTGCTTTTTATAATATGATGCATTACCTTGACAAGTATGAGCTACTTTTTCTTTGACCAGAATGTGCTTCAGCTGCTGCCACCCTGTTCACTCCTCTTGTCTTTTGTTCCCTGTCACTTGTCTAATGCGAGAGTAGGAGTTCACACGTACAGCTCTCCCATGGCAAGCACACACAGGCAAATAGAGCTACAGATGACAGCAAAGGCCTGTCTTTTTTTGTCACCACAGGGGGCTGCAGTGTCATTGCAACACGTATGTGCATGTGGGTATACAGTGTGGGGGCATGAGTGCTGTTCCTCTGTGGGCTGCAGTGTGTTGGTGTATGATTCTTCTTTTGTCTTCAGAGGAATTGGCTTTGTCAAAGGGAGAATTATTCCCTTGTCACAGCAAGGCTCTCTGCTGTGCTGCCGAGGGATGGGCTCAGATGTGTGTGCATGTGCCCAATGTGTCCACAAGTAAGCGAGAAAATATCTGTCTACTGTATGTATGTGCCACAGATGTGTGCACTCTGTGTGACTTCTAAAGCAGTAGTGAGAACATTATTAACTGCTTCCTTTCCATTTGTTGTCCTTGTGTGTGTGTGTGTGTGTGTGTGTGTGTGTGTGCATGATTCTCGATGTCTGTGTTTTTCCCTTTCATCAGTTATGTGTGTGAGTGTGTGTGTGTGCCAAGCTGAGCTGCTGTGGCTTATGTCCCCTCCAGCAATGCTTTCTGTAGACTAGGTGAGTATTTGAGGTGACAAGGAACTGTCTTTAGCTCCCAGTGTGGCTCCGCTTCTGCCTCAGCTAACTCTTCTCTTGGACTCCTACTGCTTGACAGATGGTACAGGCCCAAACCCAGATGCCCACTACCATATTAAGTGAGGGCACGCAGTATGAATTTTACAGGGTGACACGCCCTGTGCCAGCACACACATACTCACTGTCTGCAGCTGTGGACTGGAGTATTTGTCAGGATACTTTCTTTCCTTGGCTTATATACATCCCAAAGGGAAAAATCCTGTGACTGTGACACCATGGCAAAAGACTCAACAGGCCCACTGGGATGGACAAACACAAACACACATGCAAATACACAAAAAGGATGGTCGGCATTATTAAGATATTATTTATTCATATTCAGATTTCTGATTATTGATAGTGACTTAGGTTAAAAACACTTTATTGACTGAAATAAAACAGTTTATTTCAGTCATTCGTCATAGTCTTTCAGTGATTAAAAGGTACAATGAAGAAAGAATGAAATATTCCCTCCCCTGCTTGTTGCACAAGCAGAATTTTAATGTGTTTACTTGTAAGATAGATACTCTTTTTTGGTGACTACATTTATAACTACAGCAGAAAGGATAAGTAGATTTTTTTTGATAATGGGTTAATGGTTTTATCTTTTTAAGAAAAAAATCATTAACATTTGTGTGATGGGAAACTGAAATTTGCTTAATTAGTTTTGATAAGCTGGTTCTGGGGTATTATGACTTTGAAATGCTTTGTCATAATATGCAGATTTTTTTTGTTAAGCCTATCCACACTTTTTGGGTGCTTCTTTCACAGCAAAGATCCAGTTCCTGATACCCAATATAACTGCCAAGAAAGATGGATATTGTTTGATGGAGACAGATCTTCAAGCTTCTATATATATATACATACATACATACATACACGTGCACATGTATCTCTATTATTATTATTATTATTATTATTATTATTATTATTATTATTATTATTATTATTATTAGCATTTTATTCATGTTTGTCATTTCATGAACACATGTGTGTGTGTGTGTGTGTGTGTGTGTGTGTGTGTGNGAGAGAGAGAGAGAGAGAGAGAGAGAGAGAGAAAGAGAGAATCAATAAGGTGTCTTCTTTCTGTTGAATAGCTGAAAGTTGTCCAGTACCTCATTGCTATGACGCCTGGTACACACAATACAGATTTAATAAAGATAAAACACACAGGCTCAACAGTACACATACCGTGGGCTGTTATTAAAAACACTACAGCTCAAATTCTTGCAGAATAAAATGCTGCAGAAGAAACTGTACAGAAAACTAGACTCCAAGTCACCAAGCCTTCTGTTAGTGTAGAGTATGTTTCTGTAAATGCGTGTAAGGATGATATCCCAGGTGTTTCTTCTGAGTATCTTCTTTGTCTGAAGCTTCCCCTCCTCTCTCCTGAGGTATAAACATTATTCTCCACAATCTCTTCCAAACAAGAAGCATGTTTCCATACTTGGGATGAAGAACAGTTGCCACTCTCTCTTGAGCTCTATCAAATCTCTTCCTCTCTGACAGTTGCTCTATTAAATTGGTCATTTTGCAGGGTTTAGTATTTGGCTATGGCTCCACACAACAGTGTTATTTAGCTTTATTGTTATTTGACGTTCATAATCTCCTGAAAATTTTCTCTCATCAAGATAAACTGTTTCACACCAGTTTCCATTATTGTAATTATTTTCCTCTCTCTTTCTCTCTCGCTGAGTCATTTTTGCCTTCAGGGCTTTATCTTTCTTGCTCTCACACTATGTGCTCTTGCAGGGAAGTTGTGAATTCATTTATTTTTTATGTGAAACTTACTGCATTCTCACAGATGCTCTCCAGAAACATTACAGGTTTCTGTTTGTTTCTTGTATGTGATTTTTATGACTCCATGTTTTTGTAATCCATTTTTTACAATGCATTTAATTGGCTGAACATTAAAGCCTTATGCCTCAAAAATGCAATTCACAAATCCAAGAAAAATGTCCTTGTCAGTGGAGCTAAATATGATTGCACTGCAGGACTTCTCTGTCCTCCGGGCTTTTGGAGAGAGATGAATTCACTCTTTAAGTGTTCCCCTTAAAAGTCAATGCAATTATATTTGATTTAGGGATTCTGTTAAATTTCAGAGCGTCTTTTTACTTTTTATTTTTTAATCTTCCTCTGGGAATTCATTTCTCACACTGACTTTAACCATCTCCTGGTTTCCTTTGCTTCCTTGAGTTTTAATGTAATTACACTCAGATCTCTATGTTGTTTTATTGGCTTCCTGGAGCTTCCTTTCCAGGCTTTAGTGCTCTGTGATACAAAGTCTCCCTCTAGATCCGCTTCATTTTCAGAATCTCCAGTGTATAACTGGGTAAAACTCCAGAGATCCTTGGTCCTCCATAACATTAGTGCTTCTATCAACCAAAGTTCCCAAATGAGTTAGTCTAGCTGTTCATTGCAGCCATTTATATCTATGTCTCCCCAGTTGTGGTGAAGCAGCTTTCTTCCAACCACTCTAACTCTCATCTCCTGTCGGATTTTGTGCTTCCTAAGCACATTTTTCTGTAATTAGATAGTGAGATCTGGTTTTATATGACATCATCTCTCAAGCGTTATTTGTGGCTTAGGAAAGCCCCTGTAGTTCATGGTGGTTTGCTTATTTGGCTTGACCATGCACAGCTATTTAGATCTGGAGGTAGAGTGATTTTTTTGAAGATGGAAGAGTGGGAATGACCAAAGGATTACTAAGGTCTTATGAGAAGAGGGACACATAAAAAAAAGCTCATAATTACAGGGGGGAATATGTAATTACTGTCAATTGTCATCCTGTTTGCTGGTACAGGATTAGCTTTTTATTACCTAAATCCGTATTTTTGTTCTTTTTCCACTTTTCCTGCCCTCTGTCTTTGTGTGGGTCTGTTTCCGTCTTTCTGTCTATCTCAACTCCCTATTATAGTCTCTCATTAATTCCACACAGTTTTATTTTTGTGTCCTGTTTTTATGAAAAAATGTCTCTGGAAATCAAATGTACCCACCACCTTTTCACCTTTAGATACATCATATCTTAGACAGAGCAATGAAAAATATTGTGAGGGAAGTGCTGATGTGTTTTTTGGGATTTTTTTTACACTTTCCACATTCACTGCAGAAAGCATGGCAAGATTTTAAATGACTTAACCTTAGAAACAGTGATTTATATGGAACTGGTGAGGCAGTAATAAAGGGTTTGCAGTAAAAATGTCTAATAGCTGAATACTGCCTGTGTACAAAAATATGTGGGTGCAAGCTTATAACTAATGAAACCATTTTGTATATGGTTTTAGATGTTTTGCTACTTTGCTGTTACAATATACCTTTACACTCTTTCCCCCTTGTCTCCTTCCTCTCAGGGGGGGGGGTGACAAGCAGGGAGCTAATGAACTTGAAATGACAATGACTTATTTAGCTTGCATTTCTTCTACTCAGCCGTAACGGAGGGCATTTCAGTCGGGCCCACTCGTCATCATTTCATTTGTCTCGTTATTTGCTATCTCCCTACTGCTCTCTCACTATTTTCATCTCTTCTTCCTCCCCTGCAAAGTCTTCTCTCATAAATATTGTACATCTTCCAAATGAACTCTGTCAACCCAAGCTTAGTGCATGGCTGCCTTGTGTGTTTCAAATGCATTTCAAAGTGTTTATGTATGTGCATTTGCCTTTGCGTGTGTGTCAGAGAGTGTATGAGAGTGTGCGTATTTAAATACATACTATGTAAAAGCACTGTGTGACAGTCTTGGTGCATTACTTGGATGGTGCATGGTTGTGTTTCTGCTTGCATATTTTAAAACGTGTGTATGTGATACATGTTTTACAAAGTGTTTTCATTTGTTTATTTAACTCTTATTTTTCCAGACAAGGTAACCATGTTTTTTACAGCAACAACCTTTGCTTGTGCAGGATTACATTGAGTACATATAGTACATACATTATACACAGTAGGCTATACTGGGATCTGCTATCAGTGAGAGTTATAATTATGAGCAATTCAGTTTAGATAGCATGACACTCAGTGCTTCATTGAAGGTCAGCTTGGTAGTAGCTTGTGAGCTTTTATCACTAATGCTCAAAACCTGTCTGAGGCTAAAAGCAACCTATCTGGATAATCATTAGAGGGACTGAAAAATGCTAGGTGCTTGTTAGCATGTGTGTGTATATCGGTTTGGAATTCACACAGTTTTTATCCAGAAACTTATCTTATTAAGATTTTATCCAGCTTTTTCAGAGATAGTCCAGTATCTCTGTTCTCTATTTTGTGTCTGAGAATACATTTAGGCCTAAGCTAAAAGACTTCTTTTTAAATCTTTCATGGTTTCTACCTACCTGCTGAGATGAATAAAGAAACAGAGATGATGTGCAGGGCTTATAAAAGAATAATAACTTTCACCTGTTTCACCATCTTACTGTTCTTTGTTTTTGTGTCTCTTGCTCACAAATTTTTTTTCACCACAGCATCATTACAAATATATTTCTGATCACGCATGTTGGCTCCTAAATTTTTCAGCACACTATCACACTCAGAGTGGCATTTTCAAAATCAGTTTTCATCTCATGCCTCTACTTGTGTGTGTGTCTGTGTTTATGTCTGCTGACATGTTTGTGTCCTCTAATGAACTGGCGTTGTTTTTTGCACATGTGCACTTCTACAGTATGTTAGTAAATCACTTCCTCTAGCTGTGAAGTAGCCAAAGTGACAGCTTTGTTGCCCCCATGCGCCCTTACACCCAGCAGCCTGCTTTCCCAAACAACCCCAGCAGCCTCAGGGGCCAGGGCATTACTCAGTTAAATTGAATCACAAGTCCTGTTGGGAAGAGGAGATGTAAAGCTCAGGATGAATGATTCTGTTCATCATGTGATATCTGCTGATGAATGGCAAAAACCATGAAGACTGAATGGGCTGAACATCAAAAAAAGTAGATATGATTTATTATGATGCATTTAAAGTTTATAATAGCAGCATTTATAGATGTAATGAACCGCCCCATGGAACCGGCATCAGAGAAAAAAAGCAGCTTTTCTCTTGTTAAGAGCACCGTAGGTTGATGAAGCGAAACAACCACCTACCTTTCCTGTCTGGGTTCTGGCAAATTTCCTCATGTTTGAAATGTGGTGGTGATGCAAAAAGAGAGGCAGAAAAGCTTTGATGTTTCACATTGGGGTGTTTTGTCAAGAGAGTTGTGCACTCACTGGGAGGAACTGTCCTTCCAACAGTTTCCTTAAATCTAGATACAAGTGCAGAATTGAGACGTTTCCCCTGCTGGCTTCAGTCTTATATCCCATCTTCTTATTTTGCTTCAATCCCACTCTTCCTCTCTCCAAATTTCTTCAACTTCTTTCACTCCTTCTGTGTCCTTCACATCTCTTTTGGCTTAGTTCCCTTGATTGAGCACAGCTGCCGTGCTCATCGCAAATCTCCCTTTTTTCCACATTGTTATATAAATTGGCTGGGTTTCTCTTTCTCAGACTCTGGCGTTGAGTGACGTCAATAAAGGTTGTTCATGCCTTGTACACAGAGATGATTCTGCTGTCTCCTCTGACTGCTTTAACTCCAGTCATTCAACCAACACATAAATGTGTGTGTGTATCTGTGTGTTTGCATGCATATTTATTGGAGTGTGCACCGCTGAACCGTACTTGTTTAATTAAAATCAATCATGAATTGCTTCTCCAAACATTTTCCTTTCCTCAATTTCTTACAACTGACTTGATTATTATCTTTCATGCTCTGGCAGGCCAATTAAATCAAATTCTTATTTATGGTAGTCTGGGGGGATAAGGGAGGTGAGTAATATGTGTGACTGGCACTCTGAATCACTATCGGCCTAGGAAAGATATGTACCTTCCAGGTACCATGGCAGTCAGGCCATGGCAGACTGTGTTGTGACATTGAGTTGATTGAAGCTTAAATCATTTGCCATTGTCAGTGTTTATCCACCGCTGACTGGACAGCCATAGAGCTGAAGGGCGAGAAGACCTCTGGAGAGGGACAATATGCTGTTACGCATACATACACCTATACAGACTAACTTGGCCCTCAGTCTTCTGTTCTATACTGACTAAGTGAGCCATATGCTTTAACCACTCTGAAACGATGAACACATAAAAC
>JANJYP010005004.1:0-46199 GCA_024605115.1 Rastrelliger brachysoma | reverse complement strand
TGGAACAGTCGTTTTAAAGGAACACAGTGTATTAAAAAAAATGGAAAATATTGATGCGGTATGTCATATGAAGTGTCTTGATGGTAAGAATTAATTGGAATTGAGACGCTGATAGTTTACATATTTTTAGTATATTATACAATTAGTCCAAAACCTAGTGTTTCTAAATCACCAACAATATACTTTGACCTTTACCCAATGTGTACTTAAAGCAATAATCCAAAATATGGATTTCAGTCATTATTAGCTGTTATCAGTCATAATAAATACAAACCCTGACACTGGCCATGTTTAATATTCTTACAAAAATTCTCTTGCAGTTCATTAATACAAAAATAGAGGACCCCTAAAGCATCACACATACTAAAATAACAATAACATGTAAACTACAGACTTTAAAGTTATGTTCCATTTGAAGACTTAATAACCACCTCTTCGACATGTATATAGAGCAAAGCAATTCTTTAGTTGAGGTCATACAGATTTTTCAATATAGATGCCGACAAGCCACACAAATGCTTAAGCACATGTGAGGGTCACACATACAGAAATCTTGATGTCAGGCACTCAGCCATTTTAGTTAACATGTAAGCACATACACATAGCATTCCACAAGATAAACTCACTAGCTAACTCAAAAATGGCCTTTAAAAAGTAATCTCATTATCCTTAAAGCAAATGTGGGCATCTTTGCAAAGAAGGTTAAATGAAATTTTGTCTAGTCACATATACGTTTATTTTACAGACCGCTTTCGGATCTACATGCCAGGGATAATTTAGGAGAGAACACACTTTTACATTTGTATCCCTATGACTTTTTTGATTGTTACAATTACAAGTGCATGGCTCTTGTTAAGACTCCTGACCGTTTATGGTTTCCGGCTGAGTACACAGGTTCAAATGTTTTTTCTCCTCATTTAAGGGGGAACATTAAAGACCGCCTCTGAGGCCCTGCCACAGATGGTCTGATGATCTGTATGCCGAGGACCCCACACTGGAATACTTGTACCCTTGGCCTTTTTAACTCCCCTTCCCTCTTTTGCTCCCTCTCTGTATTTTGTCATTTCTCCTGCCAACCAGCAAAGCTTAGCTCCCTGAAAGCCATAAAATGAGTGTTTTAACAAAAAACACTGGCATGCCTTTGCAGTCCTTCAAAGAGGACTTTTCTGGCAATGGAGACAGTACAGAGACTCCACGCATGTCTTATTGGATGTTCTCAGACGCATTCTCAATCAACAAACAGAAAGGGGTGGGATATTCGCATGGCAATTCCAAGCATCACCACATACTTCACACACATGCTGTACAGAAACAAAAGGCAAGAATGACATAAAATAGGAAAAGTCATTAGATGGAAAACTAAATCTTTGATCTCTATTACTTTATACCTGAGGTAGCCTTGAAAGTTAGCATTCCCAGGGCTCTGATGAGTGCTGCATTCTGGTGTTGCGGTTCCCAGGAGGTTGTGTGCTCCAATCTTTCTAATGAGAGAACCTTCCAGGCTAGACATTGTGGGCTCTGGCTCCAGCCTACAGCCCATGCTGTTCTCACCACAAAGAAACAAGCCAAGTTATTCACTGATTCCTCACTGACATTTCTGGCCAAATAGTCTCCAATCCCATCCTCCTACTGCCACCACTCTTTACTTTCTCTCTACCACTTACCCTCAACTTTCTCTTTCTGTTCTGTTTCTTTCAATTCCATCCTATTTTCTCTTGTGTGATACTTAATGTACTTAATGTACTTGTTATTATGAGTCTGAAAGTAAGCCTATAACAAATACTCTTCTATAAGAGTATGTTGCAAACAAATGAACAAGGAGTTAATAGCCATTCTGAAGACTCTGTGAGGTTGTACTTAAGCACAGCTGTTCCTTGGGCAAAATGCTGGTGTCAGCATACTAATATGTTCACAGAGACAATGCTGAACATGCTGATGTTTTAGTATGATGTTTACTGTGTTCTCTAGCTTTACTCAGTGCATTAGCTTGCTAATGTTTACCAGTTAGCACTGGACAAAACTGAGAATGAGGTTCATTGGTTTTCCAGGTATTTGATCATGAACCAAACTATTTGCAAAAGTGGAAGTTTGATATGGTGGTTTTGCTAGATTAAAAGTTAAAGGATCACCAAAGTTAGACCAGTTGATCCTGATGTGAACATGTCTATTACCAAATTTCATGGCAACCTATCCTATAATTGTTCAGACCTTTCACACAAAATCTTGTAGTGGGGCTAGAGGAAAAGTCAGAGAATCACAAATGCCTGTTAGATTCATCCTCTGGGGACCATGAAAGTCTGTACAAAATTCCATGGCAATCTGTCAAATAATTGTTGAGATATTTCAGTCTGGACTAAAGCGGTGGATCCACAGACAGACAGACAGGCCGACAGAAAATGTATGGGCACAAGTTCTGCATTGGCTGCACTGAAGCAAACTGACTCGTACATTCAAACTCATACAAGAGTACTGCTGTGCTTGGCATGTTCAGCAAATGTCAGTGTTTACACAGCATGTGATGGCTCAGGCAGGAGGGAGGAAATAGCACCCGCAAAAAGGGTGGCCAGTTCTGAAGGAGGAAGTCCATCTGTGCAAACAGCACCTAGGTAAGGGAGTTATTAATTACCCCAGGTCACTCGCCAAACTGTTGGCCTGGCACAGGACGGGAAGCAGCTTATGGAGTTAATTTACGCTTAATAAGAAAATAAGTTGAAAGCGTATTTGGAACACGTGGAGTACCTTGTCCTGTTTCACAACAACACACACCCAAGCATGTGCCTTCCTCTCTTCACTTTTGAATTCTCTTATATTTAGGAGAAGGGGTTCAGTGGCTCCTTTTTACCCCTCCTTTTTGCTTTCAAGAATGTCTGCAATGCTTCCCAGGAATCCTGTCTTGTTGACTTTGGTTTGGGATAAAAGGTACAGCCTCCTCTGTTCTCCATGCTGATCCGAAAGGTGATTAGGCTGGCCTCAACATGAGCCCAGCACATTGGCCCAGACAGATTACCCCTACGTTCCTATGTGCTCCTGCTATTCAGGGGACCCAGGTGAAGAGATAGATGAGAGGAGAGAAATTAAGGGAAGAATGTTGGTATCTTCATGGTGGTAGAAAGGACACATTTACTATGAAGTAATGGGAGTGAAAGTTCAGAAACCTATTGTATTGGGATAATCTTGTTTGTAGATCAGGCTGATGAACATTAAGACTCTTCTAATGTTAAAGCAGGTGATCCCTCTTTATGGGAACTACTGTTGTAGTAGAACTTCCTGGACTGGCCCCATCTCAGCTAGATAAAGATGGAAATCATGAATCCCTTTACTAATGCTAATCATTTCATTCAACTTCAATTCAGGAAAGGGAGATTAATTGTCTTTAATTAAGTAGTTAAATGTTAAGCTAAAGGGTTGCAATACCACTCAAATGTCCATCAGCATACACACCACTAACCTTTGCTTTCACTGTTCCAAAACAGTATGATGTTATGGCATTACTTCTGATCTTCATTTCGGTCTCATGGCGCTTTTCCACTAACACTGCTCTACTCGGCTTGACTTGACTCTACTCAAGTCCCTTTTCCACTTTTCGGCCACTTTGAAGAGGTACTATGAACTAGTGGAAAACGACCCAAACTGAGTAGAGTCGAGCCGAGTAATACTAGAGCTGTGTAGTGGAAAAGCACCATTAGATTCTAAACAAGGCCAGGCTGTTGGAGGTTCAAACTTTTTTTCCAAGGTCAGTACAAGGCTAGGCCCATATAAGCACTGTTTATAAGGCTAAAACCTCAGCAACTTTGTATCTGCAATAGTTATTTCATCATGATTATGTGGATTTCAGAGTCTTTCAAACGAGCAGTAACATGGCTGAGCTGACAGTTGTGATTTACATCACTAGTGAGGGAAGCTTGAAAGCCAAAAGCTACTGATGATTCCGTTTGTTCAGTCCAGCTTGAGGATTAGGTGATAAAGAGTAATGTTAGTGATATTTTATATTTGCTTATATTCAACAAATACCATGAACAGAACAAAGTCAACAATGAATTGATCCAACTGTTGTTAGTGTAGAAACATAAAGCCTCAAATGACTTATTTATCTGTACTATGTGAGCTACAATGATGTCCAAGAACATTTGAAACGCATCAGTGAACCACACCATTGTACAGACTGTCATATTCTTTCACTAAAGTTAACACAGCCACTGTAGATTATTTTGCTGGAAATCACTCTAATACAAATGTATGTATTGATCCACAGCTGACAATAGTCCACAAAAAATGTAATGTTTACTCCTATGTGATAAATGTATGCTTAAAACCACAATGCCCTGCTGCTTTAGATAATCATTTAGCCTTTTAGAAAAATACAATATACTTATGACTTGTTACTTCTTCTGTAGAAAGTAATGAGTTTTGTGCTGAGTGGCATAACCGGGATTGGGAAATGGGAAAGGTCATTATGAGCCTCCACTAACTCATTGTTGTTTTTGATATTTTACATTACCAAAATATAGGACACGAATCATATTATGAAGATTTGTTTGTTTACATCTTGAACATTTCTGATCTAGGATGGTCAACATCACCCAATGTCTGACAGGAATGGAACAAGCTTAATCACAAACTGTTGATCCTGAAGCTTTAAAATGAACACAGATGCCAGGGCAAACCAACATAACTTGACTTTGCAGATGCTTTTTTGTTCTCTTGCTGCTCCAGTATTCCTTTCCTCCTTACACTGTAATTACTCTCTCCCTCTTTTTTTCACTCCTCTCCCCAAAACTACCATCAGGAAGCTGTAAGTAAGACTGGTGTTTTGAAATAAGGACTATTTCCACGTGCACCATACTCTGATGCATGGGTGAGAGAAAATCATGATTGGCTTGAATGGGCCAACAATAATATTGTGTTTAATCTAGATATCATTACATGCAAAATGAGCAGCAGAAATTCAAGGGCACCATTGTTTCCCTCGGCCGGTTTTTCAGGGGTCCAATGATGGAGTGTTTCCTTTAGAAACCCAAACCAGGAGAGATTTAGAGGTGCCACTTTCAGTTCATGATTGAAACACTAAGAAAGACCAAGCATCTTAGAGACAGGAGAGGAGAGGGTGAGACAAGAAAAGATGAACAGTTTGAGATGAGGACAATCAATCATCAGTTCCCTCCTGCATACATTAGTACTTTCTTACATGTGATGATAGCATTTTGTGTATTCTGGGTGACAGCGTGGATGAACATGGATCCAGTCTTTTACTGCGCTTTAAATCACCTCGCAGCTTTAGGATCACTCTGTGCCTAGATCACAGTCAGGGTTAGTGGTTAAGGTTAGCATTAATACTGTATTACTGGAAATTAAATGAGGCCAGTGTGCTGATGAAAATTGGACTACCACTTAAGAAAAATGGCATTTGACTATGTTTGCACTGCCACCAGCTTTGCAGTGGTAAAAACAGAGGCATTTGCTTATCAAAATGGTACAAAATAATAGGCCTATATGTTTCAGTAGAAAAATATTTGAATATTACACATACTGGCAGCAAAGTACATTTACTGGATAACAACAAGTAAATGTTGTTATGTGCTGATGCTTGAACTGTCACAGGTGGACAGTTCAAGCATCAGCATTAATTATATATATATATTAATATTGGCAATATCCACCCGTGACAGCTGTCATTGCAAATCAGTATGATCAGCAGCTATCAGCTAAAATGAGCCTGGACACTTTTTCAGAAAAGTGTTTCATATTATGGTTAAGATTTTTCTCTGTTTTAGGATTTCAGCTACCTAGGGTCAGGGCTCAGGAGAGGGAATGTGAAGTGGAAAACCCACTGCTTCTACTTGGCGCTGGTTTGTCCTCATGGATGAGGCACTGGGACAGAGGCAATCCTCTGCCGCCCCGTTTCTCATTGCATTTATCCAAGAGGACAAATCAGGGCCAAGTGCAGCAGTGGAGAAACAGGAGGAGGAAACAGAGGCAGGACATCTGTATGGCCTCCAAAGTACAGGAACACTGGGGAAGACTTGAGCTTATTAGGGATAATATACAGTTCCAAGGGAAGATAGAGGCACAGTAAATAGAGGAGAGCAGGGCATGAGTCATATATCTGTTGATTGGAGGTGACTGATTTATGATATAGCCGTGAAATGTAGTATCTACAGCCATTATTGAAAACTCTGCATATGTGTCTATATGTCCCCTTGTTAAGGAGACTTAGCTGAGTTGCAGCTCATCAGTAGACAAATTCTTGCACAATTATCTCACACTTTTTTACTTTACTGTTACTTGCTGTAGAATTAGAAAATGTCTCACTTTGGTGACTCCCAGTGGAAGTATCAAAAAAGGCACCTTGGAAAAATGCTATCAACACATACTGTGCATATTTCCACTAGGACTGTCTCATTTTATTTGAAAGATGTGATGATTAATCTAAAAATGGTTTTAAGAGCAGCCACAATTGGATACTATACTTTGCTGGAAAACTATTTGATAATACAACGACATAAACCAAACTTTATGCTGGTTTGGAGAAACGACAACATAAATATATTCAATATAATCTCCCAGAGAAAACTCATAACTTTGGGTGGTGTGGCCCTGCATGACATTGGTGTAATAAAAGCTTGCACTATCAATTAATGTTATGAGTTAACATTGGAAAGCATAAACTAGTTCACTAGTGCTAGTATTAGCTTGGCTCTGTATCATGTCTTAGAAATCCATTGCGTTCCCAGTCCGAGGATTCCATGCTTACAGGTAAATATTTCCACTAAGCATATTAATTGATGTGTGGCCACTTGGTGGCAGCAGCATAATGCATAAACACAGCAGTGACACATTATCACCTAATAAAGCCTTTAGGGTAAACATGTTAGCAAACTGAAAAATTAAATAGCATGTTTATTCATCCAGCAGATAGGGAGCAACATGATAAACAATCGTGAGTTGTTTCTTTTGACTTCCTACTTAATGCAAATCATATAGTCTGTCTTTGGCTATAGGTTGTTTTTCAAGTCCATAGTGAAAATATTTGGCAATATGTGAAACATGACAAGCAGCTGAATGTTTTGATGTGTTCATCTATTAGTCACTTTCTTTGTCTGCTGTTTGGTGCTGGTACTGTAGGTTTGTTAGAGCATTTTCTCTGTGTACATCTGAAAACTATTTTATGAGCCAAAACAGCAAAGTTTTAACCCACAACTCCAAAACAGTGAGCTGAAAGACATAAAAATGTCCATAGAGCTCACAGGAACCGTACATGCAAGTTAGAATTCTCTGTGAGTCCATTACTATTACTAGAAACACCTCTCATATTACTTATTCATTGATCTTTTATTGGTATGAAAACATTACTGAATATGGCTTTAAGGTTTACCAACCTGTGATCATATACCTTTCACCTGGTTTTGTATTTGTGTACTTGGTTTGGCAATAATCCCTGTCAATCATATTTAATTGAGATTTAACTGAGGCTGTTATTTCAAATCCAAACGCTCATTAAAATATTCAAAACCTGACTATTGTTAGAAATATCACATATGCACTTGTTTTAAGGGACGATGTGTGTTTTTTATTTTATGTAGGACTTGTGGATTTTTCTTTTCAGTGCGTTTAAAGTGCAGAAACAAATTTCTCCCATTACACTGTAATGCATTGCAGACTGTCAGCCAACTTTGATTAATCAAAGTTTAACCATAGCCTGTTGAACATGGCATTACATCGCTGTTGCTCAGACAAACTTGTGGAGAGTGTTATAGCAACTGCAAAACAAAACAACAGACTTTCTATGCACTGAATCCATAACATTTTATGTATTTATTTATTTATGGAAATAGAAGCACTTTTACTCCCGGACTGGAATCAGAGGATCAGATAAGCAAGAATATTTGCCAACCACCAGAATCTGATCCGCTCGATTTCCACAAGTGATTTACACCCTTATATTACACAGGAAAGGAAAAGATAGGATCAGCTAATGCTCTCGGTCTCCCCATCCCCTTCTTAATAACTCCTCAGAGAGGATGAGAGGAAGAGGAAGGAGGAAGAGGGAGCTCAGAGAGGGTGAGAGTGCCACGGGATGTGATTAGGCTGGACCTCCCGTTTATGATTTCTGTATTACAGGCGCTTGGTGCCAGACATTCCCTCCATGGAAGGAATGTCTTCCTAACCAGTTCCATGTGAATGGTTTAGGAGGGAACCACAGCCCACTGGTTGGGTTGAGGGCTCAGCCTTAAAACACACAGCAAGGGAGAAATATGTGGACGATGAAGGGCAAGAGGCTGAAGAAGGAGAACAAGAGAATTGAAGGCGATAGATGATGAACAGAGAGTCAGTAACCAGTGGAGAGATCTACAGTAACTCACTTTATAACTGTATTGAAACATGTTCTCTATATATACAGCATGCCCAGCTTCCATCCACTCCAGCTGCTACGGACATAAATTAACATGGAATGTAGAGTTACATTATATTAAATGGTGGTGGGGATTCAAATAAAGTTAGTGATGTGGCTTTAGGTTTCATACAAAACACAGGCTAATATCTTTTCCAGGATAGCACTCAGCTTTATAAGGCAAAAAAGGGGGAGATTTGCCCCAAGCCAGAAAAGAAAGCATATTGGTATAAACATTGTTGGCTTTTTATAGATGAGATCATCGGATATACTGCAAATGAATGTGTTAGAATCCCATTGGATAAGGCATGATTTACTGTAGCATTTATATAGATCAAATTCAAAGGTCATGCAGTTTATTCGTCATATTTTTGTTAGTTTTTTTAATAATAATGGGCTTCTGTCACACAGGCATCTAGCGCAGACACTGAAACATACTCAGACATTAAATGGCATCATAAAAACCCAGTGTGCTGTCTGTGTTTAGATGTGAGATTTGATAAACTCCACAAACTGTATTTGTGGCAATTTTATGCAATTGAACTGTAATTGCAACACTAACAAATCATTAATATGTTTTTTTCAAAACATCCTTGATATGCAGTTCACATTCTTCCCACGAGAAATTGGCCTGCAGAGAACACAGGACCCTTCGTCCCCACCGCAAGGTATTTGCATTTTACTGTCCCAAAGTAGCACAGCGTTGGATGCAAAACGTGATTGTTTGTTTGTCCTGGAATTTTTACTCAACTGGATTACTGGTGATTTTGGCCACGTGTAACAAAATGATAACAGTGTTTTTGTTGGGACCTGCTATATGCTGTGAAAGGAAACCCTGCAACTAACAGCAGGAAAAAGCCTCTCTGAGTACAATTGCTGTAAAGAACATTTATTTGGCAACTTAAATTAACAACAATGTGCCATAAAAAACAAAATTCCCAACCTCAGACCCAAGTTTACAAGCCCCGTTAATAATGTATGTAATGCCTAACTGCTCTTGTATTCCGTTGTATTCCCTCTTGCTTGTTTTCTCTTTTCTGTTATTTCATACATTTAGATAGCCCACCCTTTTTGTGTCTTTTCTGAACACACACACTGACACACATGCACAACTGACACAAGTCACGACCTTGTCCTATACAAGCTACTGGCCTTTGGTCCAACAATAATGTTTATTCGTCTGTCTCAGGAAAGAAAAGACACGCCTGCCACTAGCAAGCTAGTCAAAGCAGGAAATCTATGAGAGAAAATGTAGATGTCCTGCACATGTTCAAGCCTACATCTCGTGCATATAAACACCCATGGGTATGCAAACAAACCAACACAGATGTACAGAGAGGCAGGCTGTAGCCTCAGGCCTGCAGCAGGCAACTATAATTAAGGAAGGCGCTAATTGGTGAAGTGTTGGGGACTTGCAGGGTTCTGTGAATGATGATTTGGAGGCATGTTATTGCACATGACTGCAATGGATAAATACCTTTTTTTGGGGTCTCAAATTCAATATGCAGTAATGTCACAAGATGATTTATTAAACCCCATATTCAAGTGTAAAGTTTTGTTGTGTTTAATGTCATAATACTTTCTATAATATCTGCACATGACAGTTGAGGTAAAGACAAATGTAAAATTATTGAAGGTGTCTGACAACTCTCCTGCATGGGACTTGGACTACATGTGCCTGCTCAGCCTTACTTCACACCTCACTACTACATGAAGGACACACGTATATCTTCCCCTACTGGCACTGAACATTGCCATTTGATGATTCTGACGTATGGAATCGTGTAGTAACTCCAACTGGGTTGCATTAAGACATGGCCACATCCCCATTTTACTCCTGTTTCTGTCCTGTTTTCTCGTATTACCATATTGCACATCTGTCTCCGACTCTTTATCCATCCATGCATGTCATGCTCTTTATCTAGTAGCACCCTGATCCAAGAAGCTGGTTTTGGTCGTAGCTGCTCACTTGCCACCTCCATGGGTGGTCCTTGCTGAAGTTTTTCTGCTGTGGTGTTTGTACAGTTCAGAGGTCTTTGTTTTTCTGGCATGTATCTTCATGCTAACCAAAGCTGGAGGACTGCTGCCTGTTTTCTTTCTCATAGTTACACATCTGCAGCCTTTTGAGAAAAAAACTGGGAAAACAGGAGAAAAATACAAAGAGGGTGGAGAAGCAGAAAAACGCTCTGCCTTCAAAACCAAGTTGCCACTTTCTTCTGTAGGTGTGTGTGAGAGCTGATGTTAAACCCCACTCCTCTGACATAAACTGTGGTTTGTTGGCAAGGGTCTGGCACACATGCTGACAGCCTCATTATTTATATTCCATTTTGACAGCTTGTTTTGTATAATATACACACATATATTTCCATCCTTGCACCGCCCTGTCTTCTCTGTTTCACAGGAATAAGTCATCTTAATGAATTTTGTATGAAAAAACAGTGTTTCCCCAAAGGGTGTGTTATGGATCAAACAGTCCCTCAGTCACCAGTGCTTTATGGCTAATTCCCCTTACTCTGAACAAGGTCATATTGTTCCCTATTTATACTCCCAGAATGATCAAAGGGGGAAAATGATCCCTTCCGACAGTTAATAATCCTAAATGTCTTACTGAGAACCAATTTTATGTTATTCAAAACGCTTTCCCAGATGCATTTATCAAGACATTTTACCCATTCAAAATTTGAAATTCATGATGTGATACCCACAGATTGTGTGTGAGCAGAGCTCTGAAACAGTGACTACAGCATAATTTCTTTGTTTCCTCCCATTTGCAGGATGGTGGTTGGTGGGACACATGGAAACAGCTGTTTAGGGAGGAGGTTCCTGTGAGCATCAAGGTCAGGACACATTCACAAAGCTAGACAGGAAGCCAGGTGGGACAGGGCACCAATATACTGAGTGTGAACATGTGCATATGTGCACGTGCCTTTTTACAGACAGTTCTACTGACAGCTTGACACAGGAAAGCTCAGTGGGGATATTTGGTTTTAGAGTGGCTGTAACACAAAACAAACAATACTACAAGGTTTTTTGGGGTCAGCCAGTGGTCAAGTGAGTAAATAAGTTTGTTATAATAGGACTAAACCTACAGCAGTAGTTTTGTGTGGACCACAGTGACCTCTTAAGGCATTTGCAGTGGGAATATAGAAGCTACTTAGTGTGAACACAAAGGGTAAAGGTCAGTGAGAGTACCGCTGCCACTCAAGAGGTCACAACCCGGACTGTTGTATCGCTGAGGAGGGTAGGAGACCCTCCTACAACCAGTAAATTTTAGCATTTTATCAGTGCTAGTAATGAATTTTCTGGCGTTAACAAAAACAAAACAAACAAAAATGTAATGTGTGGATGAAGGAATTTGCACTCCATTTGCATCCCATATATAATCAATTCACCTTTAACCATTTTTAAATTAAGTCATAAATAACTAAAATTTATATATTTAGTTGAGATCTATTCTGTATGTTGGCTGAATAGGCTAAAAAAGAAATAAATTTTGAGTCATAACCTTGTAATGCTACACATGTAAGTATAAGCTGACAGTGTGTGTTCACCCCGCAACACTAACATTTTCTCACTTCACTTATCCTGCATTTGTTTTCAAAAGGGGTAGGAGGCCATTGTCGTTTTGTTTAACCTGTTATCTCAGAGATCACAGCTTAATTATCCACTGGTCACAGTTGAAAGGCAACTACCGGTATGTCATCTTCTAGAGTAAAGAACTTAACCACCTTAATATCCATTGAGAACAATTACTGTATGTACCTCATACTACCAGTTCCCCTATGAAAACAGTTGGCAATGTCTCAAGATGTCAAACACTGTTTTGTTACAATCACAACTTTATTATCTCATTATCTTAAGTTTTTGTGAATCTTGCTTGCCTCATTAATTTGTCCTAAGAATCTATCCGTCTGAGTGACAGATTTGACACTTACAGTGGGAGCGAGAGGTTTCAGGTTTCAATTTTTAGGCAACACACCTTTGTCAAGACATTTAATGTGTTTCAAAAACCATTCATCAAGTTGCAAGAGAGAGAGCATTTATTTCTGTTCTGCAAGCACACAGAACAGTATCTAATTGTGTATTAATAAGTCTTTGGAGTCTCCTCTGTAACCTAGCCCAGATTTGACAAGTCAAAGTAGAGTGATTTGTATTTATTACCTGGTTTAATGGGGTTTGGGTGGAAACATGTAAGTAAAACTGTCCTTTTTCAATTTTCATCAACAAAATAAAGGTTTTACTAATCTGAAAGTGGGTTTAAGCAGTGTCCATGCTCTTGCTATAATGCCTCATACTTTTCCAAAAGACACACAATCTGCTGCTAAATATCATTCTTTATGTTTCCCCTTGTTCTCTAAAGATATTTTCCAGTCTTGGATTGTGCACTGTAAATCTAAACTTTGGCTTTAATAACAGATATTAAGTGTACCTAACAACATGTTATTAACACTAATTTTGAATAAGTTAATTGTACTTCCTAACTCAATATGTTCAAGTTGTTTTCATTTAGAAAAAACAAATCCTAGGAACTAAATATACATGCAACTAGGTATATTTACTGTCTACTAAATCAGCTTACACATTGGTGTTTTTTTTCTTGTCAAGTTACATTCTACTTCTATTGCCTTATACTTCAGAGGACTCATTAAATTTTCTTTTTTTTTTCTTTTCTTTACTTACAACTTTACTGTTGCAACAAAGAAGGTACGCAATAATTTGAAGTTTTATCATGAATTACGCAATTCTCTGGTAGTGCCACTGTGCATAAAACTATAGCCTATATAAACCATATTTCTTCTAAACACACATCTTCAAAACACATAAGTGTTTTGTCTCGATAGATGCCACTGCTCATCAAAAGCAGTGGTATGTTCAATAGCATATCATTTGTTTCGTGGAAGAATGTTGAGTCCAAATATATCAAAATATGACATATTTGCCATTGACATAGTTCGGTACCATTAAAAGTGCCAGCCTCAGTACTAAGACCTACTGATAATAAGAAAGTTAACCCAAGTACCGTGAACTCTTTTATTTAAGAATTGTTAATGCAAGTATTATACGCTCACATTTAACAAGTTACTGTTACTTAATTTCAGTCCAGTTTACTCTACTAGTTTAAAGGTTTGAGTTTGCATATTCTTTTTGAGTAAAGCCAACTTTTTACATTTTATAGTGTCAGTGATCAAACCAAACAGCTAATCAAAGGTCATGATCAATATTCTATGAAATGTGATATATAAATAAAGCTGCCTTGTTCTGCCTTGCCTATTCTAAGTGACTAATCAAAGGAGTGGACTGTCTACTACATTGCTGCCTGCAAAGTCACAGCCCTGTGACTCACAGGAACACATTTGTGTATGTGGAGCAGAAATGCTCTCACAAGGATGATTCCTGTCACAGATACTGTTCTGTGTTCTCATTTCACGTGCATGCATAAAGATAAGATAATTAAGTCATGTTAATGAGAAAAATGTTTTCTATGTCAAAAATCAATGAGATAATTAAGATATGATCTCAAGATGAAGTTCCTAAAAGGATTATGAACCAAACTTGTCGCTCTGGGCTAATATGCATTTTCAAATGCCAATCAACTGTAGTCTACTTACAGTAAAGGCTTTAAAATTAAGTAAATTATAACTTATGATAAATCTTGAGGGTTCAGACACCCATGGATGAACTTTGCCCATCCTTGGACCAAAGTGCCAGTGCATTTCTCCCTCATATCTCACTAGGGTGGAGTTTTTGGATGTGCTGCTGAGATCTCTAAACTCCGGCAGTTGACTTTATTTATTCTAACCTGATTGTTTGGGTTTGAGGATTCTGTTGCTCCTGCTGTGAAGGAAATTGCTCTCTTGCCTGCTGGTTCTGAAACGGAAAATGGTTTTAAAAACTATAACAAAACAAACCTAAACGTTTCTCTGTCTCTCTGTGTGTTTGCGAAAGATCGCGGGTTCTCATTGCCCTGTCAGGGCTGGCTTGCAGAGACGAGTCTGTCAACGAGTGAGAAGGGAAAAAAATAGAGTTTGAAACACTGAATAGCTGGTATAGTCGAGTGATGAGCTTATCAGTTGAGTACAGATCTCTGGGTGTGTTGTTTTTACTGTTTGCGTGTTAGCCTTAACAGAAGATTGGCAGGATATCAGTTAAATTAGACGCGGGGGAAATTACAGTTGCAAAATGTGTTTGTGTTTGTATGCACCTTTGAGATCAGTAAATGAAAGACGAAGGGGGAATAATGAAGTTGGGACTCACTAAAACTCACAATATACACAATATAACTCATAACTTGATAGCTTGGCTTCAGCTCAAAGCATTGATGCTCCTTCTTTGGACTCCCTTCTCTGGGAGTTCTGCTCCTGCACGTATCCCATAACCTTGACTTGTGGTACAGTAGATGTGCATTTGCACCGCACCAAGAGTTTTTCACTTTGAGATATACCAGCACTGTTGCACTCTGGAAACAATTACCAGGCAATAATCTTCACATTCTTTCATCCCACCACCAGCTCAGCTGATTAGGATATCCACTGGTACGCAAGGCTAACCTCAAACACGCTCACACAGACTTGCACATTTACTGTTTCTACCGTAGAGTACAGTAGGTACTCCTGCTCCTTCTTTGGTTACTCTCCTACTCTCTCCCAACCCTCTCTTGTTTCTCGTGCACATACACACACAGGCACACACACACCTGACATTTGATTCCCGACTGATGATTAATGACTGTAGAAGTCTTTCAGCAAAGACCACCCAGGGTCAAAATAACCTGCCATAAATACAGAAGCAGTAAAATACCATTCAGTCGCCACTCTTCTATTTACATGTGCTGCAGCATCTTGCGTGTGTGTGCGCGCACATAGGTGTGTATGTGCCAGAGAAAGAAAGGTGGACTGGTTACTGTGGAAACACTTAGAAATGTGCACCCCCTCCTTATGCCTTCAGTCTTTTGTGCATGTGGTGTTCGGGTGAAGGAAGTGGGGGGATTTCTCAGCTAACACCTCTCAAAATGCGCAATTCTCCCTCTGTTATTCTTCCCGCTCTTCTTAATTTTCTCCCTTTCACTTTTTCAGAAGAATTACCCAGACTGTCCTCTAATCTCTCCGAAGAGCTTTTTCCCAGGGTGGAAACACTGCCATCCTTTTTCTCTCTACTGTCCCCCCTTCCCCTTTTTATCAGTGTCAAATGATTACCCCGGGGGAAACTGAGCTCGGCAGCAGTATGCGTCAGGTGAGCCAGGGGGAGAGCAGCCAAAAACATTGCTCCTCTACCTGCTCCCTCCATCCACCTCCTATCCCCTTCTGCACTGTGCCATTACCCCACCCACACTCTCGACCCCTGTGCCAACTGAAAGCAGTGGCAGAGCACCAAGCCCATCTCAGAAGAATTTCCCTGTTGAAATTTATATCAATTTCAGAGACTTCAAGTTTTATCTACAGCGTGTGAAAAACTGAAACTCCCCTCTTTCTTCCCTCATTTGTTCTCCATTCTTTCCCCGCTCTTTTCTGCTGCGTCTTTAAACTCTGCATTCCTTCCCTCTCGTCCTCTCCACATCATCCTTCTTTCACTCTCTATTGTTCTCTTTACCAATGTCATGCTCTTCAACTATTTATTTCCATTCTTTTAGCCTCTTCCCTTTTGCTCTCCCTTCCTCCCTCACCACCTTTTTCCACTCTCCTTAACGGCCCTGTGTAGGCACAGCCTGGTGAATGCCAGGCATTCCTTTGTAAGGTTAGAACAGACAAAGGTGGACCACATCACCTGAGAGAAAACTGCCCTTTTGAATCATCGCCCGAGGGAAAGAGAGGCTGATAGTGAAGAAAAGAGGGAGTATAAAAGCAGAGGAGAAAAGAGATGGAAGAGAGGAACACCTGTCCTCTGCTGTCCTCGTGTGAACCTTCAACTCTGACCTTTGTTATTTGATATCGATGCCTTGTTTGAATAAAAGGAGCTTAACTAAAAGAACTTGCCTTGGGTGTAGGTGCAAACCCACAATCTGGTATTGAAAAGTGAAGCTTTTAAAGGCTTTTTTATGCATCTGAGTAATTTGATTAAATGCTGTCAAAACTATATTAGCTCATGCTATTGATTCAGTTACCATCATACAGTACTTAACTCACCAACTGGAGTAAACAAGGTTGTATTACAACCCCAAAGTTCATTCCAATCAAGCTCACAAACATAAACAGCTCAACCCCTCGACACACTCCAACCATTCACACAGTTCACTCAAGCAACATACATGCTCAATGCATCACCAAACAAACTCACCCCACCCTAAACACACATGCACACACCCCACCTTTGACTAGAACAGACCCCATACGTTAACACATAGTAGGTCTATGTTTGGTGGCGCTGGGTGTGGTGTACAGGGTGGAGTGTATCTGTGACGCCAACTTGCCTTTCACGGCTTATTTTTGGGTTTTGACGAACATCAAGGGCAAAGTGAGCCTGTGTGATGCAATGCAACGGTTTTCCAGTCTGTAAACGGCTGCTGTTTGTTTTTACTCTTACTAATGAAATGGAGCGAAGGGGAAAAGTGGAGTGAAAAAAGAGAAACCCATGGCGACCAGGTGTTTTTTCCCTCTTTTCGGGAATGTTTCACCTTGTAAAAGCAAGCGAGTGGGAGGGGACTTGTGTACTGTGCTGAAGTGAACGGTTTTGGGGATTTTTCAAGGGTGTGTGCTGACCAAAGAGTATGAGCACGAATTAATGTGTGTTGTGTGAGAGTATTAAAGTGTGAGCTGAGATTTTTGAAGAGCTGGAGGCAAAGTTCTTCAGTAGAACTTTAGCATAGCCATGACTGGAAGATTCAGGGGCTTTCTTGTGTTTGCTTGATTCACCACCAACCAATTTTTTGCCTCATTGAGCTACTCAATGAACAATATACACATGCACAATATACACATGCATGTGGAAACACACACCTGGGTATGAATGAATGGCAGGCCTGACTACCGCACAGGGCTCCTATTGATGACATCATCGCTGGGCATCTGGTCACTCCACCCTTTCCATGTTCAGAGAGCTATTCAGTCGACTGCACCATGGCTCTTTCATAGACATGACGCCAATTGCTTATTTTTTAGAGATTATTCAATTTAGCCGACTCCAGTCATGAACGAAATATTTCTCTGCAGTCTCTGATGGCACAATCAACACTTGCCCAGCTTATGACCTTCAGTCAGTATAGAGAAGACGTCTGTGAATAGATAGAACTGAAATCGGTTCCATGCTTCATTCGTACATTGCTTGTTTAATCACACTATCTTGATATTGAAAGAATTTGCCAAAAGATAGCAAAAGAAACACATAAAACTCCATCTGCACTGTAAATTGTATCATAATGACAAACTCTTGAAACAGCGGCCCCATTAAATATAATACACATTATCCAAATATGCTCTTGTTTGAGACATAGTCTATAGTTCTCATGCAAGGAAAAGCAGAGTTCAGCATGGCTTTTGTTCTAATGGTTGGTAGATTACACAGTCTGGGGACATTTATTACTCCTCATGAGCAAAACATGAATGAGAGAAGTACAGCACGACTGCCAGCTGTGGATAACTAGATGGAATTTATGCTGTGATTGAAGTAATGAATCAGCGGATGCTGCCGAAATGACAGAGTTTTTAATAAACAAATCCCCATTGGCAGAATGTGATGAATAAAACCACAAAGAAACATAGTAAATGTTGGACTCTGTGTTTTTGCTTAATTCTTTATACCCGTCTCTGTAGAGTTTCAATATTTACTTGGAATCACATCTCTATCTGATCTCGAACTCAGCCAATGGCTTAGTCCCAGTAGGTCTTTCAGGAAAAGGGTAGGCCAGCTTTTCTTCTACTCGTCCAATCACAAGCACGGCAAAGCTCTCTCTTCAAGGTCCACTACCATAGCACAGAGCCAGCTCACACTCTGCCAATTAAACACTGAATGCTAAGCCTGTACTAAGCACACAGGTCTTAGTAAATCTCTGCTCTGTTGGAAGTTACAGAGTTTGCGATAAGGATCGACTGTAGTCCATCCAGACTGTTAGCAAACATCCAAAGTATGATTTGCAATTACCTATGTTGATGAGAATTTATGCGTTTTCCCGGCAAATGCTTGGCACGTTTTAGATGTAAGGTCTGTCTGATACCTGTAATACATCTTGTAGCAATGAACAGCCAGGTTGTCGTAGGGAATGTGAACCAATGTCATGTACTGCTCTGTTTCGGTGATTAACCCCAAGAGAGTCCTATCATGTACCAATTATACACACACTGCAGCAGGTTTAAGGTGACAACACAAAGCCTCTCTGTGTATTACACTTATCCAGTGTTATGTCATGCATGCAGATTATTAATTGGCCATTGGACCTACAGGCAAGTAAGAAAAACAGATTTTTGTGGGAGATGTTAGGATTAAAATCTCTTGGATGTTTCATGTCACTATCTACAGGTTGATCTTGATTTGGTTAAATGCATTTGTGAGCATGTTTGAAGAACAAAGGGATAAAGGGCAGGGTGAGTTCTTGGAAGGTAAGTTTGGAAAGAAGAGGAGAGTGGTAAAAGAGGGAAGCAGAACAAGGGCATGAGATGCCTCCAAATTCCCAGTGTCTTTTCGTTCCCTTCCCTCTTCTTCATCCTACCCCACCCCTCTCTGTGCTGCTGCTACCCCACCCAATCCTGCTCACTCCCCTCCTTCCTCAGCACAGCCAGCCACAGACACTTGCTTTTTGTATGAAGGGGGTTAACCCAATGAACAATCCTGTCTGTCTTTCCCAAAATAAGCCAGAGGGAGAGGGATCGAGTAAGCCAGGGAGATTGGAGCAGCGAGGTGCACAGCCCCTGGTTATAAGTCCTGGGAGTGGGAGCGCAGCCTGCTCGGACCCACAGCCTTTAGCTCAATGTTCACTGCTTTGCTGCCTTGCTGCCTCCCTGCCTGACTGACTGGTTGAGTCTCACTCCACAGTTACTCACTCTCTCTCCTTCTCTGTCCTGCTCCTTCTCTGCTTCCCTCCTACTTTCCACCCTGGAGAGCGAGAGCGCACAGATTGGGAAGGTGCTCCTCAGACCTGCGTCTGGACAGCTTGAGGACGGCACAGAGGATTTTTCCCTCTTCTTTCATTTGCTCTTTCATCCCCTCTCTTTCACTTTCACCACCTCTGCCAAAAAGCACATGGATGGACTTTTTTGTTTTTCGCTGGAAGCAGAAAAATAAAAGTTAAACAGGCAGTTTGCTCCACCTGCAGTTGAAAATATCAATTTTTTCTTTTGCCATAACTTTTGTTTTTTGGTTGTTTTTTGTATTTGTTTCTCCTGCACTTGTGAGCAGCACTGGACCAATTCAGGGGCCAGGTCTTTGCCCAGGAGGACACCACTCCTCTTTTTTGGCTTCACTGAATATCTGATGCCATCGCATCCCATGGGAGACACGCGTGGCTGAAGCAAGGAGGGAGGTAGAAGAGAGACCCACCTGAAGCTCACACCTACCGCTGCCCTTACCCAGTGCACCCCCCTGTCCCTCAACACTCAGAGGAGAGAAAGGTAAGCCCTACCTGCCCTCACGTTTTCACTGGCTCTGTCAGCATCCTCGTGTCCTGTCATCTTTTGTTTTTTTCACTTTTATTACATGTGGCTGCAGTGGCTAAAGCCAAAAGAAACAGAGGGAGAGAACAGGAAAGGGGAAAAAAATAAAAATAAAAAACAGACGGTGCAATATCTTAGTCATGGGACCTGCATAATTCTCCCCAGTCTTTAACTAGTGCACAGAGGAACAGCTTGCAGATTAACTCAAGCCCAGACACTGTAGGGACACTAATTCTTATATTAAAGTTGTCGCTGTGCACCCTCTATTGATCTGCTTTGAGTGTTCTGACTTTGTCCGCACTGATTGTAGAGATTCTCTGTGTCTCACTGCTTTGATGAGTGATAGTATCCTGAATCCTGTAGTTAATTTTCAGATCTTATCTGAGAACTTCAGCTGATGATGGTGTGTATTCTGTGTGTGTATTGGGGTGGGGGAGTGTGGGAGTCGGATACATAAGATGGATTTGCTTCAGTTATAGATACGCTGATTAACTTTTTTAAGAGTAATGTTGGCCATGTGGATATGTATCTGTAAATGTAATTGCCACTCATATCATGTGTTGTGTTGTCTGGACTACAGCTTGTTTGATAGATTTGTTGTTGTAGTTTATTAAATTTCATGTTGTCAGTGGAATATAGCCAGATAAAGAAATATTGCAAATGGACACATGGTCATATTATTTTTCCTCTTCCTTTCTCTGGATAATCCTCTCCTCTCCTCATCCCCACGTTGCTTCATTCTGTCCATCCACTGTGACGCCTCTGGCAAGCGCTGCTGCATTCCATTGTAACGACATCCCTCCATCACAAACAGAGAGAGAAGAGAAATAGCCATGACTCCTCAGGTATCCCACATGACAAAGTAACAAAGAGAGAGAGAGACAGAAGGGGGATGAGCACAAAAGGAAAAACAACAAGAGGAACACATTAGTGAAGCTTAGAAAACATATCCAAAAATAAAGAGATGATTCCAAAATGCATGCCTTACTGAGGAGATACATTTTTCAATCACATGTGTTTCAGTGCATCGACAGCACGCTTTCTCAGCAAAGGAAGGAGGGAGACACAGTGAAAGAGAGTGAGAGAAAGAGAGGAGGGGGAGAGAGTCTGGAAAAGACAGTGGGCTGGAGCTCTGAAATCCAAAAACATTTGGCAGCATCCCTCTATTTCACTGGCTTACGGCAAGAAGTCGACTGGATATGTACCTGTGTGCGCACGTGGAGCTACACATGCATGCTGCTAGGGGGACTAAATCTGTGTGAATATTTAATATTATGTTACACAATCATCAAGACAAGTGGGTGAATGGACACATATTAAAGCATGAACCTCTGCCTCTGTGAGTAAGGTATATAACAGGCATTCTTAGATCTGCAGAGCTACTGGTGCGCAGCATTTTTTGCCATACTGTTCAAAGTAGTGTTTACTCAGTGAGTTCAGGTCCTCTCATATAGATTTAGTGGTTTCCCGTTGGCTTCCCACTCTTGCTGCATTTCTGCTAAATTACCTTTAGGTCAAGAAATTTATGCTCCTCTCTGCTTTTGCCAGGATCATAGACTTTTTTTCTTGGCTTGTATTTCCACGCCTGGCACATGGGTGATAGCAACATTGTGCTGTAACCATGGTAACCCTATGCCACTGACTGTTATTCTGTGTTCTCCAAAGGGTGGCAACTAGTGGCTGTGAGCAGTTCAAGTGTGTTTGCATGTGTGCTACATTATTTTACCACAACTAACATCATCCAACCAGCCGCCCATTCAGGCTTTTCATACAAAGTGCCAAGTGTGACCAACCATACCCAAACAACAGTCATGCTGAAAGCACAGTGGCACACACAGCATACTTAAACGACGCATGCAATACAAACACCTACATGGATTTAACACTCCTTACATACGCTCATAGAAACGCACACATTTCAAACAGATAAACACACTCACACTGCCCATTGCCAAACCGCCTGCTCATATAGCGCTCAGCTTCTCATGCCCCACTGAACTTTATAGGCCAGAACGTGTTGAAGTTGGGACTTTTAAGACTCCAAACTCAACATCAGCTCTTCCATTTTTTAAAATCTTTTAGAATGACGTCTGTTCTGATGTCAAGGTGAAAGAACGCAGTGTTTTTCAGTGAGCTTTCATTCATGGGGGTGTAAGAGGCAAAGTCAAAAGAAGAAGATATATGTGCAGCATTATAATTCCACTTTCTCAGGTGCCTTACTGTACGTATAATTCTAATATCAGTCTTAGCATCACAATCTCTCACGCAGGAGCAGTGTGAATGTTAACTCTTACTATTTCTAGGAACAGAGAGCAAAACAAAGAAATACTTGATTTAGTTCAAAAGGGAGTTCATTCAAAATTAAAGGAGCACTTTCAGGGGTGATTTGTAACATACACTAAAGAAGGCTCAGCCTTCCCTAAAGTTACTGCAGGCTATTGTGCACCCTACACTGCATACTAGTTATTTTAAAATAATGAAAATCCATGTATCGCTCTTGTCTTGCCTGGATTATGGTATTATTGTGTGTGTCATTATCGCTACAGCCACCTGGTGGCAATGCAGCATCAAGATAAAGCATGTAGAAGATTTTATGGGTATGCTAAAATATAAATCTGCAAATACATAAGAGATATTACTGATAAAATTACATTTTGTAATAGGGACTTTGATAACTGTTTTTAATTTTTGTGTTTTAATACCTCGGCTAGCATCGTCAAATTCAGAAACCCTCATTCCCCACATAGAGGGTAGAAGTGTTGTATTTCGCCTTGGAAAAATGTAGAGGCACGGGACTAGATTTTACATTATTTCTCTGATGTTGAGCAGTTTGCGTTTTTAGAGGTCTAATGTTCTTACCAGTGTATGCCAGTCCACATGGGCATTTAAGCATGTATATGATATTAGCAGTAGAACATAAAATAGCTGCTATATTGTATTTTCTTCCTGCGGCAGGGTGGTTGAACAAGCCCGTTTTTTGTGTGAAGTGACATTGTTGACAATGACCACATGGATAATTTTCAGTGGGGACCACACAAAGGAAATGTGAGGGTGATGGAGGGGGAGGGTCTGAAGCGAATTACGTAGGTTAGGGGGTCTTTCATAGACCACATAAAGTGGTTTGGAAAAAAAGTACTGAGTGGTACAAACAAGTCAGGGGAAGAAAATACACTATCAAAGGAGTTATTTCATGTTCTACTGCTAATGCTATATACATCGACCTAATCAAAAACAGAATTGGTATTGTGTAATGTAACTAAGACTTGTATGGGATTGTCAAAACTCTCTAACCATTCACCACAGCCACTTAATGCCAGCCCATTTTCTGATATTCCTATTCATGTAACTTTAGCCGGCCTACTTTTATTGTGTTGCATTATTAGCTGTTTGTTGCTATTTGTGGTCAGTGCAAGCATTCCTGTTATAAACATAATAATGATATCCTCTGTGGTTTTTAAAACATTTATGATAGTTGGCCAAATATTAGTCCTCCCCATCTACAGCCTCGCCAATCTTTGAGCTCTGTGATTGTCTTGATGCCTTCTCTGTCTCTCAGCCTCCCTTTGGCTTGTTAAGTAGTCTACACTTTGTGACCACAAGGGGGCAGAATACAGAGCTGTTCGTTGTTCACAGATAGAAACACAGGGCATCTTGCTGTGAAGACAATAACTGTTACTAATTACCATGATATTTTGAGTCTTATTACATCTGACATGTATTTTTATACTAAAATCTCACACTACACTGAAAATATAGTGGTTTCTTGCTCCACTGTTACCCTTAAATCATTAGTTTAGCCTCATCACCTCCAAGCAGTCACATCACATTTCAAGTAAATTTAGCATGAGATCACTCAGCTGAACTCTTGGTGTTTTAATGATGCCAAATCACTTCCAAAGTAGTTTATTTGCCCAAAACTTTCATGAGTCACCTGCATGTGTGATATTTCACTGCATTGTACTCACCATACATCATTTTGTGTATGTTTTTGTGTGTGAGAGAGGGGAAGCATGGGTGCCTCTATAACTCTGTTTTATGCCTTTCAAGCAGGAAATGAAGGAGAATGCCACTCATTCTCAAGGAAAAAGTAAACGCCCACTTATTTCTTTACTTTCCAAGAACCATAACACCTTCAGAACATTTATGCACATACACATAAATTTCCCTTATCAGAAACTTTTGTTTCATCAAGTACTTTGGCAAAAAGAGGAAAGAGTGAAAATAGGGCACACCTTTAAGGAATTTTCCCACAAAGAGTGTGTTTTCTTTCTGTGCTTTTCAGCNCACACACACACACACACACACACACACACACACACACACACACACACACACACACACACACACTACTGTACATGCACTCTTCCGTACATATTATAAGGCATGCTAACTGGTGCTGCTGATATACTGAATGAAGAATTGCACTGAAGGGCGGTGGAAACAGAATACAGGCCCTGGTCTTAATCAGAGCCTGGACCATAGCATTCAAGATTAATAGGCTGGATTTGTTTTTCAGCTAAAAGGGGGAGAAGAAAAAGATAGAGACAGTAAAAGATGGAAACTTATTTTTGCACACCGTTGAAGATTTGCATCTTGTCTTCTATTAAGTCCCTGTGCCTTGTGTGTTTATACTCTCTAAGCTTGTTTGCACATCATCAGTAGCCATCTTGGCTGGACATACAGCTGATATAAGGAATTTAGTTAACTATATGGCAGATAGTGAATCTGCAAAAACATACAGCCCTCCAGTCTGCAGGGAGCAGCACATTATTAATCAGACCCTTGTCTTGAAGGACGTTGTTTTGGCTCTTAGCTCTGTATGAGCTCTGAAAAAACAGAGCAGACAACAGGAAGAGGAGGAGGGGAAGAAAACAAAAACAGAAGTGTTTTCCACTATTCTTATTTTGTTTTATGTCTATTAAAAATTTGGCAGCTTCATTTATTTATTTTTCTCCTTGTGTAACTCTGTCTGTCCCTCTTTTATCTGTGTTTATCTGTCTCCCACTTACGCTTTCATTTTCTCATAACTGTGTCTGGACCAAAGGGAGTTTTTCCATTGGGCTGGCAGCAACAGGGGGATGAAGAAAGGGAGACAGGGAGAGCAAACAGTGGGGAGGCTTGGCAGACGCCCCTTGTTATTTTTCCTCCGACTCCCATTGACTCTGTCAGCAGTGACTCGGTCTTAGCAGGGCCTCCAAGCTCAGAGGGGCTTGACAACATGCCCTCTGCAGCTATCAGAACTTATCACAGGCACACTTAGTAGACAGATGCAAGAGGAAGTGTGTGAGAGTGTGAGGGAGGGTCATCACCGTGTTGCCACTTTTTCCTCCTTTTATTATATCTCTTTCCCACCTTTATACGTATCTTTATTCACTGGTATAAACTACAGATCAAATCCTCCTGAAGCAAACTCTTGCTCTTTACTGGGCTCACACTAAAAGCCCTGTGGTAGAGCAACCATGTTCTCCAACACAAGACAGTGCTTTTAGCCAGTGAGGCCTGAACAAGGCACAGTAACTACACCATGGACAAAACACGTATTGAGCAATGCTTCCTGGAGTCAAATCTATAATTTTCCAATGGTGTGTCGGGAGCTTTTTGAGACGGCGGCTTGTGTTTTCAAAGAGAATCCAACAGGAACAAACAGGAATGAGATCCTCAGTACTCATCCAGAAACAGTGCTGTTCCCAGTTAACGGGATGTGACATCTTGTGTTCTTCCATTGGGGCTGAAGTTTTCTGGATGCGAGGAAGTGAGAGTTTCCCCTTGTCTCCTGAGGATGCATGTGACGACCTCCATGCTCACCAGTCTCAGTTACGGAAAGAAAAGGGGAATCCATAACACTGAGTGAAGCCAAATGAAGATTGTTTGATGTTTGGTTGGCTGTGTAGTTATAACATGACAATAGCTACGTTGTGAGACACAGAGCTCGGAGGAAGTAGTAAATGAACCAGACATGCATGCCTGCAGAAGTGTTTTTATGTATGTAGCTCTACTTGTATAGCACCTTTTGAGCACCTTTTCACAGAAGAAATAAAACACAGACATACATACAGACATAAAATATAGGAAAAATAGAAAACAGACAAAGCACACTTTTCAAACTCTTTGAAGGTGTCCATAGATCTCAAGTCCAAATGGAAAGAGGTCGAGCAATCACAACCTCAGAATTACAGTCTCCTTTGGTTCTGTATGCACATCAACATGTGCAAAGTACATAATGGGCAGACTTCTTTGCCTGTGGTTTTTGACTTGCTACCTTTCCTTCATTGCCCCTCAGTTCACTATCTGGCATGAATTTTGTTTGGGGCTTCCAAAAGCAGGACATCGGGCCAGTTCTTAACAGGGGTCAACCCCTCAGTATAAAACTCACATTATCCCTCTTTTCATCTTGTTACAGACTTGCTTCCCAAGCCAACTGTTTATTTTTATTATTTCACTTCAGATGCGGGATGGATATATCTCTCTCTGATGGGTCAATATTGAGTAAGGGTCTGGAAACAGCTCTTTTGAGACCATTTGAAAAGCTCCAGACTTTGTTATTGTTCAGTCTGAGCCTGATTTAGACGTGTGCGTAGGTGTTTGTAAAAAGAGAAAAGAGAGAGACTGGGGTTATTGTGGTGTTATGGTCCCCTTGGAGCAGGATAATAAAAAAGTATTTTATTTTGCCAGATTTTTTTGTGTAGGGAATGGATGCTTACTAAGTGACACATGTATTGTATGCTCACACACTGCAGAGATTTTTTCCCCCCAGTCCTCAGTAGCAGACAGCAAACTCATATTTATGATCGATCAACAAGTTTTGTTCCATCAACTACCTCATAGTTAAACTTGCCAATGCTAACTCCATGTCTCCTTTTGCCATACAAATCTTTAATTTTTATTTTGCTATTTTCATTATTTTTGCAGACAATAGAAGTCAACAAGTCAAAAAGTCTAACAGAATGAAAATTTTAGACATTTCTGACACATTTAAAGCAGCATTAATTGAATTTTCTGGCCATTTAGGGACAGCAGAACTAGTCATACACACAATATTCAACATATAAAGTTGATATAGTGAGCATTAGCAATCAACTGCCAGTTTAACAAGGTTAATGACAGTGGTGAACCAAAATAGCAGCATTTTAGGCTGTAACACCAAAACAACATGCTGAAAGATGCTAAAATGCCCTGTAGAGCTAAAGAGAATGGAAAAGTTTGATGATTTGATTATTTTAGGGTGTGGCACTACAGGCAGCCAATTCACATATTACATAGTAATTTGGACTGATTGATCATATAAAAATATTGATAAGTGCCTCTTTAAGTTGCACTGCAGTTAGACATGTGACAGCGGTCGTTTTCATGTCAAAAGAGAGTATTTATATTCAAACATCTGTGTTGATTTTATCCAAATCTAATGTAAATACTGCTCATCATGAAATTAAGCCAAAAGACATTAGACTTTCCATGTTTCTGATGTCCTTTAACATCTATGTATCATTCTGCAATATTCCTCTAGCAGGTGACTACAGGCGCCCACCACATGGCCACATCTGTGAGCCTTCTCTCTTCCAACTTTAAACAAACTGGCAAGGAGTTACTGCCCAGGTAAACACCTGAAATTTAGCTTGGATACCAATGTTCCTCAAAGAGATGGATTTAAGATGACTGATCCTCCACAGTGGACCACCCCAGGTTTTTGGGTTATTTCTTTCAAAAATGTAGTTAAGTTAGAATATATTACACAGTTCAAGAGTGTGAATTCAGCCTACAGTGCTTCAGTCTTGGTGTATAATTAAACTTATTTGCCATGGCCCCAATGCCCTTGAAAACAGCAAATTATAACAAAAACGTATTTGGTTGATCCATTACAGTATCCCATGATCGCTCAATGCAGGGTGCTGGTTGTCTCAGACTGTTCATTTAAATGTCCTTGGCTTAGAGATTAAATCCTTTCTGTACAGACTTTGAGCCCATTGAGCAACATGTGTTTCATAATGCAATGCTCAGAGGCATTAGGCAGTGTACAACACAACCAGTTCTTCAAGGCTTTTGTCCTAATCATTTCCTGTAATCAGCAGCAAAGTAGTGAAACGATAAAATGAAAAAGCGACTTTGTGCTCATTCCAGCTTGTTTGAGGTGAATGCTGTGTGAGCNTGTGTGTGTGTGTGTGTGTGTGTGTGTGTGTGTGTGTGTGTGTGTGTGTGTGTGTGTGTGTGTGTGTGTGTGTGTGTGTGTGTGTGTGTGTGTGTGTGTGTGTGTGACCCTAACTTGAGTTCTCTTGTTTCTGTTTATCCCTGCAATATATGTAATGCTTCCTTGAGTTAGACAGGACAAGCAAAGTAGTTTGGCAGCATTTCTAAGTTCTTAGAGAAGCTGTTAAAGAAGAATTATTTTTGTTATATGCTCACAAGGCAAGAGGAGTTTTTACTCTGCCCAACAATTTAGGAGGTACAGCAAGTGGAATAATGTTTCATGCAGAACATCTGAGATGCTACGCAGTGAAAATTCGGATAAACAAACACAAGACTAATCGGATGACAACCTCACTGTTTGCCTCTAAATCAAGCATTTGCTCGGTTTTGTCCATCAATGTGAATATAATAGGGTAACATAAGTAAGCATGCAAGCAAGTATGGAAAGATTTTCCTTACAACAACTGGCATTTCAGTCAGGATCATTTAAGGCATCCAGTGGTGCCTCATCACGCAACAGCTGTATACAGTGCTGGCATAAAGTATATTTCTGTCAATTAAATACAATATTCCTTTCTAATTTACTCATATGGGTACAAAGTTGTTACACTTTTTCCATTTTGTGAGAGCAAGATTAGAAAGATTAAGAAGTTGTTTTTGGCTGTACAAATACAGATGTAGTTGCATAAAGTACTACAGAAGTGAACTGTCTTATTAAGAACTGAGGAAGGTTGGAGATTTACTTGACCTGTGTCAAAACCTGGATGTTCTATAGATGATGAATTGCAGAATGAGAAGACAGAAATAAAACATCTTCTACCTGATGTTAACCATGCAAGTCTGCAATTGTTTGGACAGTGAACACTACAGAAGTACAACCACTTCTGGGAGGATGTTCTTTGGCCAACCAACATAATACTTAATTAGGGAGGGCTTTGAATCAATTACCACTTGCTTTCATGTGGTTTGCAGATGGCCACGCACTCTCTCTCCCTACTTTTTCTGCTCTTTCCTCTGTGAGCCGCCAACAAAAAGCTGTGTTGCGTTGCCTCATTGCTAATTTGAACCAGAGAAGTGGTCATTTCCTAACCGTGGGCCCCGGTCTGCTCCACAAGCCGAACCGACAACCAGCCCAATGGAGCCTGAGCTGGACTGCTCCCAAAGCTGGGCAGAAACCACACAAACCAAAGTCTTCCTGACATGTGGTGAAAGTGTGATAGTGATATTGGAAATATCAGGAGGGGTTAGGGAAGAGGAATGGCGATGGATACATTTGGAAGAGAAAGAAAGACCTAAGTAGGACATGATGAAAATGGGGGTAGGAGAAAGTGGAAGGGTCTGTAATTGCAGGAAAGAGGCAAGTAGAGGTGAAAGGATAGGGAAAGATTTGAAGGTAGGAGAAGCAGAAAAGAGAAAAATAAGTTTGGTCAGAGGAACATAGTGTTTGTAGCAACCATGTGGTGTCTTTGATCTGGTCAAAGATTTGAACCGGTGTCAACAGAAACATGCAGAGGCCGTCTGTTTGCTCCCAGACGCAGATCATTCCTCCATGAATTAGTCTGTTTCAGTTCGCCACAATCTTTTTACTACTCCAATGTTTGTTTACCCTGTCGGGAACACCTGGCCCATTCCTCAAGTTGAGCAACAATCTCAGTAATACCCCAGAACTCTAGCAATCAGCTAAGCTTTCAGTGCCATTAATCTCTGGAGGGGAAGCAAAAGTCTGGGTAGTTTAGTACAGTGCTGCCTTTATATTCTGCAGTTTAATTAAAAGAATCATTTCTCATTTAGTCTTTCAGTACAAAATCCATACAATCTATTCCAGTCACTGTCTTCCATCATAGAGATGAGGCATGTTCTGTATCTTCTGCAGACTGGAAGGAAGGGGGAGGGATGACAAGGGGGTGGAGAAAGACGAGGATGCAGACATGTCCGCCAGATCGTTATAGTGAGAGGATGTGTCCTGAATGCTGCGTCCCTGCCATATGACAGCACGATGATTCAAACCTCATGTTGGAAGGGCAGAGACAGTCAAGACACAGTGGAGTTAGTGATTTGTTCATGGTTACACTACAAAAACATGTCCATCGGAATGTGGGCTTTAGTAGCATAGAAAAATGCTTCCCTTAGAACAACACTTTATACTTTTATATTAACTATGGGTCAAATGGCTACTTGTAATGTTAAAGAAGTTGCTCAGTAGTAGCGAGCTTTGACTGTACTGCTTTTCCCCTCATCTCTAAGGACCATTTTTATGTCTTCAAGCTCATTGTTTTGGTTTTGCAGCCAGCAATTTAACTGTTTTGATTTACTCTCACAGCATAATTTCCAGAGGCAGCGGGCAGCTGTTTTTAGTGTAAAATGTTCTTATAAACCTACTGAACACTACCTGCCAAGGACCAAACAGCAGACAGACAACATTACACTTACAGGTAAACACCGTGAAGCATTTAGCAGCTAAATGGCAAGATATTTCTCTCAGTAGTTAGAGAGATCAAATCAAGGCTAAAATAAGATTTAGGTATTGAATTTGCATTCACCAGCTAGACAAAAACAGACAAAATGAATACTCATGTTGCCCCATGTCTTCTGGATGTGTTTGCTATCACAGCACTAACATATATGAAATTGATATGCCACACCAGCTTTATAAAGTGATATGTCAGCATTGTGTGTGCAGATAGTTGTATTTAGTTGGAATATCACTTACCTGTGAAAACATGTGTCTTGTGTTTTCTTTCTAAAGTGAAGATAACCACTGTAATGTAATCTGTTATATTGTAATGGGTTTGTAAACTATACTTTTAAGAGAAATATGTGTTTTACTTGGAGAATAAAGATCTAATGAAGAGATGCTATTAGTTGCATTATGTGATGTGCAGGATTCAGCCTTTTTGCAGCCTGATCCCTACACTTGGGGATATCTCAGCTAAACTGCTATGTAATATAAATAGATTTTTTTAAGAACATAGATAAACAAAACAAAACAAACAAAAGTGGTGCATATGAGCAAAATGTACTCTGAAAATCTTCCAACATAATGGAAATGTATCCCTAAATCATTTGAGGATCCCTAGTAGATAGTTGCAGATAGGCAAAAACTCAATTTTGAAGTTTTTTGTTGTGGATGTTTTTAATTTGCAATATAAAACATACTTACATTGTGTGATAATGGTTAAAATATCAGACACGTAACAAGTACCAAAGATTTGTTTTCTTAATGCCTCTTTGGGAGTTGATCAGCCAGGACATCTCATCTTGAGAGATGCTGGGGAAGGCCAGCTGAGGCAAGCCAGGTGTAACGAGGCAGGGGAACGCACAAACAGCCGTCAACTTTCACATGGAGACAATGATAAATCCAGATCTCTTCAACACTTGTAGAGAATGTGCACAGACCCCCTTCAAATTGGCACAGTACACTTGAACAGTGCCCTAATGAATTGTGAGCGCCTTTCCCATGTGGGCTGTATATGTGTGTGATCTGAAAACCAGGTTCACTGACATTTCTCTCTGCCTTATGTTTCTTTCTATTCCCATGCATAATTCTGTTGATTACAAATGTCTTGCTGTTTCCTCTGGAGTTTTGCCTGTCGAAAAGGAATCTCCCAGTGAGCAGAAAGTGATGATAGTCAGATAGTCCTAAAGCAGATCTTTTTCCAAAGACAAATAATGCTCCTGTTGTATAATATTGTTCTTGTGGCCAGTCTGCTCCTGATAATAAGGGAGATAGTGATTTTGAGGCAGTGACTTTTCAACAATGAAATGACAACAGATCTAAATGTATCTGCAGTGTTAGAGAGAGTATGAGAGGAACCCATGGGGGACCAAAACACAACAAAACAGAAGCTAAGATGTGGGTTTCTTGCTGCTGCTTTCTTTCTTGATCAGTGATGCATATCAAACAAATGAGAGAACAACGTTGAGGAATGCACTGCATAGAGTCTGCATCGATTAATCTGCTAATCTACTCCATGTGATAATCCTCCTGCCTTCCATTACACTGCTCTCAATACGATTATTGAGGGGGTGGGGGTGGAGATTGGAGCATTAGTTGTAATGTTGCCCAGGTTCAAAATTGTCCAAATAGTTCTCAGCCCCGCCAGACACAACAGCATATTCACAGTCTCATTCTGTCTGTAGACTCAGTTCAGTCTGCCACATTTTGTTTCTGTTTTTTGTTGTGTCCTTTTGCACTTTGGCATTTTGCTAAAATGCTGCCTACATGTCTTGTCTGTCTATTGTCAAGAGACAGCATGGCAGCACTCTTGTCTTTGTCCATGGTCTGGAAAACACATACATTCCCCATTTCTGGTGCACAGACATAATCTTTATGTCTCCTTGCTCTTCTTCATACTCAAAGCTCCAGGGAAAAGGAGTGTAACCTCAGATACACATTATCCTATGTCCTCCCCGGATCTTCTCTCTCTATGTTTCTGTATTGCTCTGTCATTCACTCCGCAGAGGGCGTCTGGAATGTGTCTGTAATCACTTTGAGTGCATTTTCTGCAACAAGAGAGGAGGCTGCAGCTCAGACAGTAACACAAAAGTATCTACAGCGGGTGAGAGTACATGCAGAGATGCAGACGACACAGACGGGCAGGCACTGATAATGGAAGGTGACGTTTGTCAGCTGAGAAAATAATATGATCTACAGTAATAGAGGTCAGTGCTGAAATCATGATTGTCCAGGAACAGAACAGGGACTATTTTGTGTCTAAGAACAAAAACATATTTATTCTGTCTGGTTATGATGCTTTGGGAAACCCACTTTTAAATCCAGATGGTAGGGTTTGTGTCCACTATCAGTCTAGACTTCATTTATTTACACATCTGTGTTTGGCCGATAAGCAAATTGTAGCCATTACCTTATGAGTGTGAGAGGACAATTGTGTTGTTTTTTTTTCTTTCCATGGTGGTGTGGGGAAGGGGGAGGGGGGCACTAGCAAAAATGAGTGTGACTGCTTTGGGAGATGTGGTGAACATCAAGAAGTGGGGGTGGAGGTGGAGAGCTGGGTGGGTGAAAGAAATTTGGCATAGCCGATGGAAACAGGGTCTGGAGCCGGCACACACTCATGCATAAACACATACACATAGGCAAATATGCACACATGCAGAGGACAGACACCAGCAGCCATCATTCAAACAGCATTATAAGGGCCATTTAAGTCATTCCAATAGAAACCACAGCCGTTATAATATGTTGTCCAGTTGAGACAGAGTGAAGGAAAGTTATGGCATGGGCAGGCAAGGGGTAAGGGGGGTAGTGGAAGAGAGCCTGCTTGAAAAGTAAGTCAGACTATGTTTGTTTTTAAGTCTGCACTAGAGTCTTTTTTTTCAGGTCATTTTCCCTCCCTGCTTTTGTCTGAGAGAGGGAGGTGAGTTCACCAGTCTGGAGAAATGATTTAGTGATAGCAGAAAAGGTGTGAAAGGTTTATATTGCTTCCACTCCTATCAGTAATCAGTTTTCTTCTTCCCAAAGCTAAACATTCAATATTTCCCACAGGTCTAATTCTGTAGGCTTGATGGCAGTGATACAACTTTGTCCACACTGCTGCTCTACTATGCTATGTTGGGCATGTACCAGGCAATATGTTTAATCCCTGTGGTGCATTATCATCCACCACCTATATGTTACTGTTGTTTGACTTCCATCTGCAGCAGATACCCCACCACCACCCGCTGACAACAACCTCTTCAGAAAACATGACAGAACAGAGCAGCATGTAACAGGAAAGTGGGGAGAGTTTATCTGTCTGCCTCTTGACCTTAAATCTCCATCCAAGCCCAACAACCGCATATGCAGCGTTGCATTCCGACGACTGTTATTTCGGCATTATGTCTATTTGCACTGCTCTCAACTGAGGGGCTGTGAAAAGCCGTCTAAACACAGCTCTCTCATACCACGCAATCCTGGCCAGTGTTAGCATAGCCGAGCGAGTGCAAATACGGAGCATGGCGATGGAGATGTCGGATAACCACTGTTCCTTCACTTCATGGCTTGTGACCTTTTTCTGTCTTGATTCTTTTTCATCCAACTCTTTGTCCACCCTTTGAGTCAGCCTCTGAAGCATGCAAAACCTCATATGAAAAATATTTTCTCACTTACCTCAAGAGGTGTCTAGCCATGCAGATAGTGTTGGTTTTAATTATCATAGTTTTGAGATGGACCTCTATACAAATTCGGAAAAACTTAAATAACTGTCAAATTATTCAACAGCAACATGTGTTTCTAAAAAATGTCCTCTTTAGTAGAGGTGTGAACTCAATTCACATAACTTGAACTCAAGCCAGACTTGAATAACTAACAAAGACTTGCAAATCAACGTTGCCTTCAAAACTAACCTTAAACTTAAAGCTTTTGATTTGGAATGATCAAGCCTACGCATTAAAAATGATGTCATAATAAAGTGTAAAAGTAAGTCAATAGGGTCTTGTTGGTCTTGCGTTGTGACTTCAAAGTCAAAATTTGAGACATATGCGTGACTCACGAAACAATGACCTTGTCCCACCTCTTCCTATTCCCATATCAGAAGTTTTCATGGAGGGTATAAAGTTCTTCCAATAAAAACCGTTCACATTGAGGTCTGAGGATTATCTAGAGAAATGAAGATGATGATTTAAAAAAAAAAAAAAAAAGTTATTCATTTTATCTAAGATCTGTTCTTTTGTGTTGCGGTTGCAGAAAAACCTCAACTAAAAGTATTTACAGAGCTAGATAGCATCAAACTTTGTTATTGCTTTTACTCCTGGCTGTTCTTTGTACCTAGTAGCAATGTTTCACCCACTACCTAAATATATTCTTCTTCTCTATTTCAACTTTCACTCACAGAGGTCTGTGGTGGATATATATGCGCACACACACCTGCCTACATGTACGTATGCACAACCCACAACCATGTTCACACACGCCAAAAGCTCAGACCTCAAAACATTTTTACAGCCCATTCAAAAGCCATTACCACTGATTCACAGAACACACACTAGCTTGTTCTCCGTCGTACACGCCTACCACAAACCTCGCCCTCAACATGCACCACCTCCACCTCCAAAACATGTAAAGCTTACTTAAATATATGGTTTGAGCATGAGTCGACGTCTCCTGCACCCATCTTGTTTTGCTTTATGCAAAAAAATAAAAAAATAAAGACACACACAGAAGAGTGGTGAGGTTTTCACTCCTACCTCTCCAAACCTAAGTAAACATGCTGCCTTCCAAACCATACAGAGTCACACTAAAGAGACGCGTCAGACGGGCCCGGGGTTATGCTTTCTCAGCAGCAGATGAGTGATTTGAAAGGAAGGAGAGGTTTTGTGGGCAATTTACATACGCGGGACTGTGAGTCATTTTGGGGTCGATTGCGAGCTGCATGCAACTCTTCTTCTGACTCTGGACAGACCATCATATCTCTGTTTGCACGTGTTCTTTCACTGCTTTTCTGGTGTAATCTCTGACTTAAAGAGGGAAAATAAGGGAAAGTTGTTTGCATTTGAAAATGAGATTGAAAAGAGGAGATTAGAAAGGGAGACAAAAAGACAAGACTAGACACACAATCCATTACCATTGTGCACTGTATGCCCTCAGAGCATAGATTTTTAGATTTTGTTGATGATGCTCATACCAATGTCCCTCCCCTCTATGTTGCCCACTAGCATGCTGTTGCTCAACTGGAAAACAATGGCAAAAGCCTTCCATCTGGATGCAGTTTGTATCCCATGCCAGGTTGAGTGGGAGAGATACAGTGACCTCCAAGGGGCTTAAAACAACAACAGCTCACAGTTGAGAAGACCATTGCATATTTCCAGCTACTGTAGCAATAAACACATACTGATTCACACACTGAGACACATGTTCATGCCCAGAGAAGCTCAAGTGTTCAACTATTAAATTGATATCATTTCAAAATCTGGTGACTAATTAAATTCAGGGAAATGGCAGACTGAACAGATATTGAAAAGTCATTATGAATTATAAATTGTATAATGGGACAGATGGAGATAAAGTATGACATGTATTAGGCCTGTGGCAAGTGCAGAGATGGAATGTCCCAGGGTGTTTTAATGGAGTTTGTCTCTCCACACCTGTGGAACTAATAGCGAGCCACTGAAGTCAGATGTCCTATGAAAATATTTGGTGGAATGAGAGAAGGAGAGAAGGGGGCGTGGATCAGTTCGGAGGTTCATACCTAAAGACAGGCGTGTAGTTTGGCTAAGGCCTAGGATTTCCATTAAACANTGGTGGAATGAGAGAAGGAGAGAAGGGGGCGTGGATCAGTTCCGAGGTTCATACCTAAAGACAGGCGTGTAGTTTGGCTAAGGCCTAGGATTTCCATTAAACGGTAGGTTTGAGGAACAAGATAATTGCTCTAGCAGAGTCTCCAGCCTGAACCCTGTCTCCTCCTCTCTCGCTGTTTCTCACACAGTCTGGCCCATGTGCTGCAGAACTTCTCAGAAGAAAACACAATCTGTATGCATGCTTTTGCTATTTCAAAGTTGCTTAATATTCATATTGGTTAAAAATAGTGCTTAGCAAAATGTCTTTCTTGCTCTATACAGTATGTAGTTTATTTTGGAAACCTTACTATTTTAATATGAGTGTTATGTTTCTTTTGGATGAAAAACCCCAATATTCTAATGAAAACTAGCATATTTTAACTCAAATTGAATGGTTCATAGCTCATTTATGTCTTTCATTCACAAACCCTAAGCAACATGTGTGCTCAGGGTTTGTGAAACCTTTTTATACAGCCAATTAAATGCATGGCTTTCAAACTTTCTCTCTGTTTTCACCCGACAACAGCGATATTCCTCCAAAGGTTTTACGAGGTCATTGAGGATAGAAAACCAGAATGCGGTATGGAAATGGTCCTGGTAGCATTAGAAGATTGGTTGAGGCTTTCCACTGATGCAAATACTCCCCCTGTTGCTGCCTGCTTCTTTCTTTGAAGTCAGTGATGATGGTGAATCACAAATCACAAATGATGATGTTCCCAAGACTCTTTTCGCAAGTAGGGTGTGAGTTGTAGTGGTTAAGCTGGGAACTGGTTCTTTTACAGTTCAAAGTATGCATGTCTTCAGATTGTTAGTAACTCATTTTTGTTTTGTTTTGTCTTGTTTTTTGTATGTGGCAATTGGTTGCAATGTTTTTCAAGTGTAATTCCTCTTATTTTAAAGAGCCTTTTTTGATCATGTCATTTTGGTGAAGCCAGTAATCTTTTTAAGCTAAATTAATGACATATGTATAGAATTAGCAGTGTCGGCTGGTTAATGACAGTGCTCAAGTTTGGTCCTGACTGAAATATCTCAGCGACTATTAGATAAATTACCATGAAAATTGGTACAGATATCCAAAGAATGACTTTGGTGATTTCCTGACTTTTTCACTCTGGCTCCACCATGAGAATCAAATTTGTGGTGCTGAATGAAATGATGCTTGAAGTTAAATTTGACTGATCATTGTATCCATCTCAATGTGACTTTCTTTGATGATCCCTTAACTTTTTATGCAGTACTATTATATGGTTAAAAATGTTTTCTGTAGTTTTTGACTAAACATGATACCTGCTTAACATCAGTACCTTAACCTTATTATCGACTATAGTCATACAAAACTACTGGAATAACTAGAGACTCTTGGTTTTTGCCCCAAATTTTAAGCTCCACTAAGTAGAATTAATTATCTGAGGGAGATTTTATTATATGTTTATTTAGTGCATAGTTATTGCATATATGTCTTTGTTGCTTGTTAAAATGATTTTTCATTTTTCTTTTCCTATTTTGCATCATCCAGCCCTGACACTGAGAAAAAACTATATTTGATTAATATGCAGAAATGGTGAGAAAACTGAACATTTGCTCACTGTGCAGAGAAATTTGATATTAATAATTTGCTGTAAAGAGTGATATGTTTATGAGCCCACTTTTAAAATTCCTGCCTCCAATTAGGTTATGGCCACTAAAAACACACCATGAACAGACATGGAAAAGCATTCATTTTGAGTGACAGACACTCCATTCTCAAATGATATGAAAAGGAAACTAGTTTTACTCTTTCAGAGCCAAAAACAATGATCAAAAAACAATGGCATGCTGTTATGATCTTGCAACACTCTGAAGATAGTCCAAGAAAAGAAAGCGTCACAGTTTCCCCTCATAGTCAGACAAAACTAATATTTAATATCCTGGTAAAAAGACCATTGTCTTTATGTGTGGTAATAGGCCTCCATAGACCAATGAAGAATGACAAGGGTAACAAACATGGTCCATGAAAGTGACTGTCATGGGATTTGACCCCCTAACCCTTCCGACTGCTTCATAATTGGCGACATTTCCTAGGTCATGATGGGTCACAGTGGGTGCTCAGTAGGAAGTGAGCAGGCGGTGATTGTCAGGTGTCTTTTGACTGACAGGTGCTTAGCTGGTGGGCAGATGGCAGTTGATAAATGTAAAGATGGAGAGCAGGCTAGAGGTTCAAAGGGAGGCTTAACCATAGCTTGCTTTTATAGTGCTACAGGGTCACATTCCTGCCAGAAACAGACTTTTAAATCCTTCCAGAGATGTTAGAGCACAACGTTTGAATGGATAATGGAGGATTTTTCTCAAGTGAATGTGTCTTGCATGGAGCCAGAGTGGAAAACCGATGTAAGGCTGTCAAGTTGTGTTCTGAGATGAGTACGTCAGCTGTGGATGAGAGGAAACAAAAGCCTTCCTTCATTTCCCAGCCATCTTCGGTCACTAGAACAGAGCTCACAGTGGGCAGACAAAGGGCGAATAACTCTGTGGCTCAAGCCCCATCTAAAGCTGTGGCAAAGTGCCGGGCTGCCCCATACCACACAACTCTTCTCTTCACCCAGTCTTTAATCTTCATCCCACTTTGATATCAAAGGCAGAATCGCTAATGTGGGTGGAATGGAGGGAAGGAGGGAGAGAGGTAGAAAGAAGGGGAGAAATGGGGGAATAATTGAGGAATATGGTTTCCAAAGCTGTGTTATTTTTTTATGAAGCTGTGAGACGTATTCAAGTCTGCAGATCAAACGGTATGGTGCTTTTTATGTTCTCAGACCACAGTGAGTGAAGGAGCTGAGGTTTCCCGCAGCGGACTGCTCTGTGTCATCTGAGGAACTCGAGCAGAGGCTCTCTGTCCTTCTTGCTCATGCTCTCTCTCTCTCTTTACTGTCTCTCCAGTTCTTGCCGTCAAACTGCTGTGTCAGTTGTTGGAAGTCAATTGGGACTTTGCTTGGTTCTGTGGGAGCTGTTTAAACCCCTTAATCAGACTGCAGATGATTTCTTCTGCCCTGACAGTAAAATGGCACACTAATAAACCAGTCTGCCATGTAGGTCCGCACTACTGCCTTTTATTTCCAAACGAATAGAAAGAATCTAGAAAGCAGCCTGCATCTGAGAAATCACAGATGAACTGTGTCATTTTCCATAGCTGTTAAAGTATCAGGTGTTTAACAAGACATAAAGTCTGCTGTGTGTAAAATTTGACAGATCATTAACAAGGGTGTATCCCAAAGGAAATGACACATTTTGTCATGCATGATCTCACTTACACACACGTGCACAATGGCATGTGCTTGGGCAAGACCACATGGTCAAGATAATCTGAGTCAATGTTTCCGGCCCATGTTACTGTAACTGCACTTGGCCCGGTGCCCCCTCACACCACTTTGCACTTATTTGCCAAATGACAACTACTAAACATTCTTGGTGAAAGGGTCACTCAACACCCACTTCTCTCCCAAATCACCTCTTCATCCCTGTCATGCCTTATTCTGGCAGGTTGGTCATTTTGGTTTGTTTGGAGTAATAACACCACACAGAGTCCCACCCTCGGAGAGGTTTAGTTCACTGGAAGGAGTGATTCTAACTTCATGAATGTATACCTTTCATCCCTGTCCCATACTAAGATATTTATGTGTCATATTGCACAGTACAATAGGCTTCTTGTACTTTAGAATGAATGCACTATAATTAAGCTTTTTAGTCATTCTTAATCTTGCAGTACCTGTTTTTGTGGCCACTTGGGGGCAGTGGAAACAAGTTATGAACACAACATTGACATAATCATATTTTAATTTAATATGGAATTGGGTAGCAAACTCTTCCCTACACATCAAACAGATCTGGAGAATCATTAACATTAATATGGATTCATGTTTCTGGTGACCTCATCAATATCACGCCAACATTTAGTCTCCTTTTAGCTCTGTTTTTGTCTTCAGCAACTCATGGACATATCTTTCTCATCTTTCTTATATTCAGCTGGAAAATGCTCCAATTTTCAACATCTAGCTAACTTTGACTGTTCGATGTTTTGGGCTGGGTAGGTACTGTACACTCAGTTTTTGAGTCATTTTCACTGACAACAGCTTTACAACAACAAAGTTGTGGGCTGGAAACCACAATAGTGCACTGAAAGAAGCTGTAAAGCTCCATAAAGCTGAATTAGATGAAAATTCTCAGTGAATCGTCATTGTACAGGCTACACTGTTCACATACAACTTGCCATGTTAATATAGAAACACTGACTATATCTGCTTTAGGGGGAACACTTGTAAAGTTCAGACAGAACAGCTTCATCACTTAGATTTTTGAAAGGTCAAACTGTTTTTTGAAGAACATGTGCACCTTGTGCTGCCTGTAAAGACAACAGGACCAGACTCTGTCTGTTTTGATTTATTTGCTCTGGATAGGCTCTGTTTAAGGAGCCTGGCCTCTGCCGCCTCTCAGCTCCTTGCTGTCCTCCCCCACTGCTCCACTGTATCCAAGGATGTGTCTCATTCTCATGTCTGTGGTGTAAGTTTTATTCCTCTCTAACTCTCATATTCCTCCCACCAATCCTCCCGTCCCCTCCAGCTGCCAAACAGAGACAAAGAAGCTGCTTCAGCACTCCTTTGGTCTGGTGATTATCTAAGCGAGGGCCCATCAATCTAAACTAACTCCAGACTCTCAAGAATGTCCCCTTCTTTTAGCTGCCAGGTTGGAGATAAGCATATATCTGATCTTGAGCATGAGCCCTTAATGAACCATTAGATGCATGCAGACTGATGTAGTCCCCGTCACTCTTATCATAACCTCGCAAACTGCGCTGCGTCATGCTAGGTAGAGTGATATGATCTGATTAAAGCACTGAGCACAGATCCCACCATTCAAAAACACAAAATGCGTCTTCATTATTTCTTTATTTCTACATAATTTCAACCATTTGCCATATAACGCATAATGAGAAGGTTATTATTGTGTCTAGCCTCAAAGAGGTTGAATGTGCTGTTTTATTGGTTCTTGGCAGTGCTGCAGGAATTCCATGAGGCAGGTGAACAAGGAAATGGAGTTCATTCAACACTACACGATTATCTGAATGTTTGTTGTCATTAAATGGTCTTTCATTTTTTTCCTCTTTCCTGATGAACAGCAGTCAAACTGGACATTCTAGGGAGCAGACCAGACACTTTTACAGCCCATTAACCATGAAAAACCAGTATGTGTGTTTACAGTATACAGATGTGTATATAATTCCTTTTCATTACATTTAATTAGAATATACATTAATCACAACACATAAAAAAATTCCAGAAGAGTTTAAAAGTCCTGTTCAGATTATATAAATCTGTCGTACTGTTATGCAGCGGGCATTTGGTCCTCCTAAACTGTCCCAGACTGACAATGTTGACTCCCGCTGCCTTTGATCTTCGTTGTTATATCTTGTCTCGTAGCAACTAACACATTCCATTGTGTGTCTCTGATCACCTCCTGATGACTGCACTGTAGAGATAAGAGAAAGCGGGAATGTAGAGATCTGGTTTTAATATAAGAAGGATCCATGATGAAATCAATCACACAAAGGGGAACTGAACAGGGAGTCACCCCAATCGCCATTAGTGTCAAGAGAGTGGAGGGCTGCTGACAGCACAGGAGGGAAGGTCAGAGGGAGAAACCAGTGTCAGAGGAGACAGAAAGATAAAGATTAAAAGGAAGTGTGTCTTCCCATCTGCATTATACCTTTTCAAGGAGGAAATATTGAATTAACCCATATCTACAAGACACACTTTGCCTGTCCTACTCCTTGCTTGGAATGATTTATCCCTCCTCTCCTTCTCCATCTTTGATGGATTTATTCCCTTTCCTGTACTCTGTCTTGCCTCCCACGTGTGAAGTGTGTGCTGCCCCACACTTCATGGTCTAACTTCTACACTTCTACACGGGCAGGACAAAGCACAGAACATGACAGATGAGATGGACAGCCTATAGTGTAGAGTGATATCATGTGGTAAAAACAAGCAAGGAAACTGCCATTCCTAAAGAAACTTCATTATGTCCTGTGTTTGCCAATGCAAGCTGTAACACTGACTTTATGAAACACTACGGCTATTACATTAGCGGTGCACGTTCTTTCTGTTGTCTTGGCCTGGCGGCAAATCTGCAGCATCTCATTTAGTCACTTTCTGCTTCCTCCTCTACAGTGTACACAGTGTGGTTATTGAAACAAGACACAGTGTTCCTGGCAAACCAGCACGTCTCTGTCTCACTTCCTTGCTTGATATTTAACAAAACACGTCTGCGGAAACCGTCCTGGATCACAAGCAAATTAGCAAACAGCTCACCCAATTTGTCTTCTGTCTATAATCAGTCGTATTTCTGCTAATGACTATAAATAATCCAAAAATGAGTTCATACAATAAATATGCCAGCTGTTGCTGGCTTTAGCAAGCCAAGCATTTTAATTTTCTGTTGGAAAGTTTATTGTGATTATGTTGCCAAGTTTACATGTCAGGCTGTTTCTAATTGATTGGTCTGGAGAACACGGTGTTCTTCCTTAAGGAAACATCTTTATTGCCTCTGTGAGGTAGCTACTGCTGGCATTTTTATTGTTCAGGGATTATTGAGTTAATGCCAGCAACATCAAGAGCATGTGTTTGGTCATATTTTATGCTTAGTTAGCATCTTTTTATTTATCTCTTCGTTATTTGCTGTTCCATGTGATATACATAGGAGTATACACAATTCTGGATTATTATAACTGTAGTGTATGTCATTTGCCTGTCCTTTTAGTGCAACACTAGTTTGTGAAACTTTCACAGCGGTCATCTTATGTGAGGTTACATGAATATGAACATGTATTTACAGATCAGATCTCCATCTTTTCCATTACTGTAGAAAAAAGATTAGCCTGTTTGCAGCTTGTTTGAATTCAGTTGGACCTGCTGGACATGTTTAGATACAGAAACTAATAGACAGTTATCAGATTTCTTTGGTAAGGTAAGATAAGATAAGATAAGACAAGATAAGACAAGACAGTGAGAATATAAACACATTTACGGAACATATACTGACACAATAAAGAAGAAATATGAAAAGCCAATATTATATCTCTTTTTATGCCAAACACTCTCAGCCTTCTCAAAAATGAAGATGTTGCCTATCTGAAAGATTTGTGTAAGTAAGTGTGAGCCCCTAGATTCATTTCATTTCGTTTAGTAAATCAATACAGTGGAATTGAATCTGTTAATGGCATTGCTTGTGTAACTGTGCACATTGAGTTGACAATACAGTGTGTACCCCTGGCACATTTGCTTAAGATCCTATCTCAGTGTGAAATTACAAATTGTATCAGACACCCAATAATGCATTGATAATGTAGTGTGAAATATGACTGGGCATGATCCCAGGTCTCCACTTGTCATCCTCCCCTCCCAAGTGTCTGACACTTCCCATAGCTCCTTATACAGTCTGGTCTGACCTGTGCTACTCTCTGGTGGCTCCTTTACCCTTTATAATGCCTTGCGTGGGCTCACAGTACACTACTCCAACGGGACCATATGTCTTGGTTTTCTCACAGCTTATGCATGGACCCCTGGGTGCACAGTCAGCAGCTAAATAGCTTCTTTTATGTGTTTCATACTAGAAAAGCAGACTGACTATGACTGCACACATGTAGCCACAGTAAAAGTCCCACTTATCACATGCTTGCTCTGCTGACACTGCACTGTTGTTTAACAAACCCTACTAAAAATGTCTCCCTGTCTTATACTTTAATTCTTTATATATCCTCTCATTTATCATTTGATGCTGTACTGTAGGTTCAACTCATGCCTGATTCTTGTGTTTAAAATTTCTTCTTTTTTTCTCCTCTGGATTTTATAGCTTTGTGCTATCCTTTCAAACACAATCTTGCACACACACACACACACACATATTAACACACGTGTGCACACACATACACAGAGCCATGTTTATACAGCCCAGCAGTGGATTTTTGGAGGTGCGAGGCCAGAACTGGCAGGGTCTTCTTACATAGCCAGCACGTTTAGCCAGCAGCTAATAAAGACTTGCATTGATCCTGATGGGTGGGGTGGGCTTCAGTGAGGACCACAGTCAGAGGGGACTATGCACTGTATGCTGGTGGTCTGGTTAATATGCATGCGTGTGTGTGTGTGTGTGTGTGTGTGTGTGTGCGTGTGCGTGTGAGGTGTTATGTGTTTTTTTTTTATTCTGTTGGCATGGTTTGTGGACTGAAACACCCAGCTGGGGTCAGTGACATTTAAGTGGGTGATATATCAACTGGAGGCCAATGAACAGTTATTGGCCCTCAACTGGGATTCACACCATTCAATGAATTTCCATTTAAAAACGTAGTGCTCGATGGGAGGGCGAACAAGTGATTTCTGGGCAGAGATGGGTTCAGAAGTTTTAAGTAAAAAGTAAAAAGGTTAAAATTATTACAGTTAAGTTCAAAATGCATTTTAACATATTACCTGCAATGCATTACATCTACCTGATGTCCTTAAAAAGTTAGGTGTTATATAAAGACTCCTAAATACAAGCGCATTTCACACACATACACTACACACCCTCACACATTATTGGAAAGACAGCNTACAAGCGCATTTCACACACATACACTACACACCCTCACACACTATTGGAAAGACAGAAGCATAACTGTGATGTTATGCAACAGCTCACAGCACATCACTTTTTGTCATCCAGTCCCTCCTCCTGCTTCTATTCCTTCTCTGATGGCTCTGTGTCACTGTCTGAGTCCTCAAGCAATAACAGTTCACTTGCTAGCTCATTTCCTGCTAGCTTCTTTCTTTTTAAAAGCCCACAACGCATTTAGTCCAATCCCTTTTATTTCAAACTGTCAAGAGGAGCTTGTGTCATCTTCACATAAGCTTCAGACTTCATATTGGCCTGAAAGAGTTTTCTTATGTCATTTACTGATATATGATTGTTTTGCTGTGGGTTTTAAAGAGACAAACTGTGTGACTTTTGAGAGAATGTGAAAACATCAAAACTGTAGCAACACCTGTAGCNGTCATTTACTGATATATGATTGTTTTGCTGTGGGTTTTAAAGTGAGACAGACTGTGTGACTTTTGAAAGAATGTGAAAACATCAAAACTGTAGCAACACCTGTAGTATATAGAACAACTTTTCCATCAGTTTGACATGTTTCATCTCATGGCATTCATCAGGGTCATCAGGAAGACTTTTTCCCTTCTCCATACACCTTGGCAGTAGGTAAAATGAAGCTAGACAGAAACAAGAATTCAAATAAAAGAATTCTCCTTCTCTCCTACACTCTGGGGTTTAACGGCCACAGCCATACTTGGTCTGGTATGACCAGTAGCTTATGCTAATATTTCTGTGTAACTGACATGACTTGAAAGTCATGTACCTCAACATGTTTGTTCTTTCCTACTTATCATCCTACTCTCTCTTAGTCAGGTCACCTAATTCTAAATAAGGAGAATTTTAAGAACCATTTCGAACCATTTATATATATATATATTGATTAGATGATTAAAACAGATACTTGTGTCGTAACTTAAATAAAACTTAAAATTTCCCCCTTGCATTAACACATAACACTGCTGAAGTTAACACACACTGAAGTTTATCTAAAAAGGTGTGTTGTACATTTTGGCATAAACATAAAAACCCAGGTATAGTATTTGCACTAGTATCAATATATTTCAAACAATAACTTAAGACAAGGTGTTAGTTTATTTACAGTTGGGTCATGTCAATCAGCAATGACAAGTTGAAAA